>JAJPUD010006095.1:0-42138 GCA_023553655.1 Myrmecobius fasciatus | reverse complement strand
TAATTATATTAATAACCAAATTAACAAAAACCATATGATTATCTCAAAAGATGCAGAAAAAGCCTTTGATAAAATCCAACACCCTTTCCTATTAAAAACATTAGAGAGTATAGGAATAAATGGGCTTTTCCTTAAAATGATCAGTAGCATCTGTTTAAAACCATCAGCAAGCATCATATGTAATGGAGAAAAACTAAAACCATTCCCAATAAGATCAGGAGTGAAACAAGGCTGCCCACTGTCACCATTACTATTTAATATTGTCTTAGAAATGTTAGCTTTAGCAATAAGAGAAGAAAAAGAGATAAAAGGAATCAGAGTAGGTAATGAAGAAACCAAATTATCACTCTTTGCAGATGACATGATGGTATACTTAGAGAACCCTAGAGACTCAACTAAAAAACTATTAGAAACAATTCACAACCTTAGCAAAGTGGCAGGATTCAAAATTAATCCACATAAATTATCAGCATTTTTATATATTACCAACAAAGTTCAGCAGCAAGAGATACAAAAAGAAATTCCATTTTAAATAACAGATGATAGGATAAAATATTTGGGAATCTATCTGCCAAGGAAAAGTCAGAAACTATACGAACTAAACTACAAAACACTTTCCACACAAATAAAATCAGACCTAATCAATTGGAAAAACATTAAGTGCTCATGGGTAGGCAGAGCGAACATAATAAAAATGACAATACTTCCCAAACTAATCTACTTATTTAGTGCCATACCAATCAAACTCCCAAGAAATTATTTTACAGATCTAGAAAAAATAGTAGCAAAGTTCATTTGGAAGAACAAAAGGTCAAGGATTTCAAGAGAATTAATGAAAAAAAAAAAGGCAGATGAAGGTGGCTTTGCTGTACCAGATCTAAAACTATATTGTAAAGCAGCGGTCATCAAAACCTTTTGGTACTGGCTAAGAAATAGAGCAGTCGATCAGTGGTACAGGATAGGTTATCAGGACAATCTAGGCAATAACCTTAACAATTTAGTGTTTGATAAACCCAAAGACCCCAGCTTTAGGGATAAGTACTCACTATTTGGCAAAAACTGCTGGGAAAATTGGAAACTAGTGTGGAAGAAATTAGGGCTTGACCCATACCTAACACCACATACCAAAATAAGATCTAAATGGGTTCATGATCTGGATATAAAGAGTGATTTTGTAAGCAAATTAGAGGAACGTAGTATAGTTTACCTCTCAGACCTGTGGAGATGGAATAAATTTATGTGCAAAGAAGATCTGGAACTCCTATTTGAACACCAGATAGATAATTTTGATTATATTAAGTTAAAAAGTTTCTGTACAAATAAAACTAATGCAGACAAGATTAGGAGGGAAGCATCAAATTGGGAAATCATCTTTACATTTAAGGGTTCTGATAAAGGCCTCATTTCTAAAATATATAGAGAATTGTCTCATATATATAAGAATTCAAGCCACTCTTCAATAGATAAGTGGTCAAGGGATATGAACAGACAATTTTCAGATGATGAAATTAAAACCATCTCTAGTCATATGAAAAGTTGCTCCAAATCATTATTGGTCAGAGAAATGCAAATTAGGACAACTCTGAGGTACCACTACACACCTGTCAGATTGGCTAAAATGACAGGAAAAGATAACGATGAACGTTGGAGGGGATGTGGGAAAACTGGGACACATACATTGTTGGTGGAACTGTGAACAGATCCAACCATTCTGGAGAGCAATTTGGAGCTATGCTCAAAAAGTTATCAAACTGTGCACACCCTTTGACCCAGCAGTGTTTCTACTGGGCCTATATCCCAAAGAGATCTTAGAAGAGGGAAAGGGACCCACCTGTGCAAGAATGTTTGTGGCAGCCCTTTTTGTAGTGGCTAGAAACTGGAAACCGAGGGGATGCCCATCAATTGGAGAGTGGCTGAATAAATTATGGTATATGAATGTTATGGAATATTATTGCTGTGTAAGAAACGACCAGCAGGACGATTTCAGTGAGGCCTGGAGAGAGTTGCATGAACTGATGCTGAGTGAAACGAGCAGAACCAGGAGATCATCATACACAGCAACAACAGTATTACATGATGATCAGTTCTGATGGACATGGCTCTCTGCAACAAAGAATTGTCTCAAACCAGTTCCAGTTGTTCACTGAAGAAAACCATATACACCCAGAAAGAGGGATATGAAATATGGACCACAACGTAACATTTTCATGATCTCTATTGATATTTGCTTGCATTGTGTTGCCTTTCTCTGATTTTCTTTTTTTTTCTTGTAGATAGGATTTTTCTTGCATAACTTGTCAAGTAATTCAACATTATTAACATGTCATGGTCTCCCTGCCATTTAGGGGAGGGGAGAGGACTGGGGGTAAAATTTGTAATGGAAAGCTTTGTAAAGATCAATGCTGGGGAACTCCCATACATATGTTATACAAATAAAAAGCTTTAATAAAAATAATGTTTGTACTAGCCCTTTATGTGGTAACAAAGAATTGGAAAATGAGTAGATGTCCATCAATTGAGGAATGGCTGAACAAGTTTTGGTATATGAAGGCAATGCAATGTTATTGTTCTATAAAAATGATGAACAAGCTGATTTTACAAAGACATGGACAGATTTACATGAACTGATGCTGAGCAAAACAAACAGAACCAAGAATACATTTTACACAGTAACAGAAAGAATGTGCTACGATCAACTATGAAAGATTTGGTTCTTCTTCGTGACTCATTGATCCAAAGCAATCCCACTAGACTTTGGACAGAAAATGCCATTTGCAACCAGAAAAAGGACTAAGGATATTGAATGTAAATCAACACATGCTATGTTCACTTCTTTTTTTCTGTTTTTTAAAATTTCTTCTATGGTTTTTACCTTTTGTTGTGATTTTTCTCTCCCAACATGATTCATAAAGCAATGTGTATTAAAATAAATACATTTTTTATTTTATTTGCATAACATATGTGTGGGTAATTCTTCAACATTAACCCTTACATAGCTTTCTGTTACAAATTTTTCCCCCCAACTCCCCACCCCTCCCCTAGATGGCAGGATATCCACTACATGTTAATTATGTTAAAATATTGGCAAATCGAATATATGTATGCATAAAATAAATACATTTTTAAAATAAAATAAAATCTATTCCAGAAATCCAGCTTCCAATCTAAGATACCATCTTATTTGGGAAGGTGTACAGTGTATAATCCCAAATTGCTCCCCTAAAATAAAAATCTATCTGAAAACAACAGCACAAAAGTTTTCTTGGTAATGCTATATTTTGGAAACAAGACTAAATCTTGGAACATCAATCCCTTAATAATTAAAGTTGTAGATTACTTAAAAGATAATGGAGAAAGATTAATATGGTGGGCATAAATAGGATGTAGCCTATTTCTAATGATGACCAATGAGACAAGAAGCAATGTATGTGATATTCAAAAAATTTATAATAAAAGGTAGACTAGTCATGTTGCAAAATATGAACAATGTTAGATGAACAATCCACATGCTATTTTTATACCCAGGAAATGTAAAAAGAAAGAGAAGGCCTCCAGCCTGCTGACTACATCTTATGTGAAGATCTATGGGAGAACATGGGTAAGAATCATATACGATAAGAAGGTATGGATATATTGCGATTTATTCCAATGGAAGGAATGCCCATATTGATGAAATCACAAGCCCATACAGGTATATTCAAGAGTTAAAGGTATTTATCCTATCATTTATCCTTCTCTCATACTTTGTATGTATTATATATATTCCTATATATGTGGCATGGTTGCCCCATTAAAATGTAAGCTTCTCAAGGGCAAGGATTGTCTTCCCCATGTCCTTTTTTTAATGCTTACTTAGCACAGTGTCCAACACACATCAAGGCTTAATAAAAACTTGGTACTTGCTTGCTTGATTCTTAAACCAAAGGTCTCCAGTCCCACTTTTTGCCATCCTTTTATTGGTGGCTGGGCAGTGACTTAAGTGGGCAGTTTATATGGGCTAAGGAAGTGAATCCCAGTAAGCTGATGCTGCAAGCACCTTTTTTGTTCAGTCTTTCAATTCTCCATGACTCCATTTTGAGGTTTTCTTTGGCAGATTTGGAGTGGTTTGTCATTTCCTTCTCTAGCTCATTTTACAGATAAAGAAACTGAAGCAAACAGATTTGAGTGACTTGCCCAGGGTCACACAGCTAGTAAGTTTCTGAGGTGGGACTGGAATTCAGGAAGATGAATTTTCCTTATTCCAAGCTCAGTGCTCTATGTACTGAGCCACCTAACTGCCTCTTTTCAGCCTATTATTCCTCCCACCATCTCCGTGCAAAGAATAAAATTGTCCCTCATTTCTTACACACTCACTGACATACCCCCTTATGCTATTTTTTAGTGTCCCCACTGGGCCTCTCCATTCTCCTTTCAAGATTGCCCATGGAACTATTACCCAATTTCACTGTTAAAAATAGTGGGAGCAGTGAATAGGAGGAGCACAGAGAGTAATGATGCGCTCATCTGCTCTGACAGCATCTCCTCCTTCCCCTCACCCCTACCAATTTTCTTTGGCCCTCAATCCCCCTCCGGATGTTCTTGGGTGGGATTGTTTTGCCATCTGCCCAATCAGCCAAATCATGACCATCTTCTTTGGAATTAATTGTTACTTTCCTTGTATTGGAAAATAACAGGGTGCTCATACCAAAGGCTCTATTACACAAGAGCTCCCAGAAATATATACATTCTTTTTAATTGCTTCAGAGGGCTAAGAGTGGTAATAGAATAAGATGTTATTGATTTTCCATTTTGGGCCAATTAGTGTGCTTTATTATTAGATATATCAAGGACCCATACACTGAAACTATCCTCATGCTTCACCCTTTCTCCTTCCCTCCTTCCACCCCCTTTGCCCCCTTTTCCCACCAGGCTTTTTTCAAGTCATTTAGCTAGGACAGCCTTAAATGTAGCTATTTCTCAGCTCTGGGATCCTCTCTCTTTCTGACTGCTGCCATGACCGCACACATGCCCAAGGACATTTTTTTCATGCAGGGCTCAGTCATGAAACTATATTTGTGAATTGTAAGTCACATTAAATGAATGTTTCATTAACATGTGTCTGGTGTCCCTGGAGTTGGGTGCATCTCTAATAAGGATGGCAGGAAAATCACAACAGCATGCCAATAGCATAGGATCTCACCCTGGATGGATGGGAAGCTTTTCTGAATATTTCACTCTGTCCTTGCTATACCCACATTTCCCTAGGGATGCTTCTGATCATCCCTATAATTAGTGCCAAAGATTCAATAGGATTATTGTTTAAAATGAATGCCAGAAGAAGTAATTATTTTCTAATTATAAAGTGCTCTCTTTTCTAAATATATAGATGATTACGTGTGTGCTTGCATGTGCCATGACAGCTAGGAGAGAATATGCTGACAAATGGATTTTGTCTTTCTGGCTCTGTTCCAAAGGAGCTGTGTAGCCCCAAAGTAGAAGGGCTGACTCAATTGAAGTCATTTTGAGATGGACAGATGCCATTTGGGCTGGAATGTTTTAAAAAACAAACAAAACGGACACTATTTTGATTCTGCATTATAGCCAAGGGGGCATCTCCCAGCTCTCTCTTCCACACTTCTTTGAAAAGGTCTGGAACAGCTTGAAGGCAAAGTTGAGGTCAATTGAATTATTTACTGAAGTGAGTCACAAATTTTAGTGATAGATTCTTGCATTGCTGACAGATATTTATAAGCATGGTTGAAAACATTTTTATATTTCACTTTTCTAGTAGAGAACAAAATGGTCCCAAATAAATTTCTAATTAGCTCCTAAGCCTAAAACTCCATGCCAGCTTCCATTTTAGGTCCTAGAGATTCAAAGCTTCAGTGATCTTTCTGTGGTATCTCTATGTCTCTCACTAGTTTGTGGCTTGTGGAGTCTCTGCAGAAAGATACATACAGAATTACTCACCTTCTTTTTCTAGTTTTTGCCAAGCTTTCCTTAATTTCTTCTACTTCCTATTTAGGAGTTCTGGTGATTCTAACTGTCTTTGACTCTTCCTCCCGTCCTCCCTCCTTCTTTCCCTCCTTCCCTTCCTTCCTTCCTTCTTCCTTTGTTCCTTTCTTTTCCTTTACTTTTCTTTCTTTCCTTCCTTCCTTTCTCTCTTCTTTCTTCCCTCCCTCCCTCTCTTCTTTCTTTCCTTCTTTCCTTCCTTCCTTCCTTCTTCCTTCATTCCTTTCTTTTCTTTTCCTTTTTCCCTTCCTTCCTTCCTTTCTCTCTTCTTCCCTCTTTCCCTCCTTCTCTTCTTTCTTTCTTTTTTCTTTCCTTCTTTCCTTCCTTCCTTCCCTCCCTCTCTTTCTCCCTCCTTCCCTCTCTCCCTCCCTCTTTCTCTTTCTGTTTCTATCCCTTCCTCTCATTTTCTTTCCTCCCTCTTTCTTTCTCTCTCTTTCTTTTCTTCCTCTCTTTCTTTCTTCCTTTCTTTCTCTTTATCTGTTCTCTCTTTCTTCAATAGCCTTTCTCAGCTTCTTTCCCTCCAATTTCAAGCACATTTGAATTTTTCTCTAATTTCTTCCATCTTGCTATTCCTCCACATATTGCTATAGTCTTTTTTCATCTAGGATGATAGAGTTGCTTCCATTTTCTTCCTTTGGCCTTGTTGTTAATCCTTCATAATTTTCCAAAATCATTTCCAGTAAGATCCTCAATGAATGAATCTTAGCTAGAACGCTGACGCATTCCTTTTTTCTTATTCATTCATTTTGAATACCAGTTACAGAAGAAAACAAAACAGAAGTGGTAAGGTTTAACATAAGAACACAAAAATAGTCATATCTTATTAAATCTATGGTTAATTGAGCTCTATTTTCTCTCTGACAGTGGAATACAGGACAGTTTTGTAGAAAGGTATATTATATCGTGTAGTAATTTATAAATGGCCAGAAATACATTCAAAAGATCACTACCTTCCCTTGTATCAAGAACTTATACAAAATTTCCTTAAATATTTTCATTGACTCGAATGAAATACTCAAATAGTCAAACAGACTACTCAGTCTATAGAAAAATTTTATATGTGTATACACACATGTTAATATATACATATGTGTGCATTGTATACACACATATACATAAGTATATATTCATATGTATGTATGTGCATATATAGGTATAATTTTGAAGGTAGTCATTTCCACTGATTACATATCCTCTATTTAAAGTAATAAATCATAAAACCTCAATTAGAGATAAGAACTAGAACTACAACTTCATTGAGATAGGGTGACGAGTCTATAATTTTATTACTAAGGCACCCTATCAATGCAAGTCCTCATCTTCTCTGCCAGCTACAGTCTTAGAGAGCTGCCATTCAGAGAAGTGATTTGCTTAGGGTCCCATCAACTTATGTCATAGGTGGACTTTGAATGCAGATAAACTCATAAGCCAGCTGTGTATCTCAGTGCTATTAAGCCAGCCATCTATCTACCTCAGTGCTCTCACGCTCTTATAAACCTTAAAGGCTTATCTAAATGTGAATTGTAAACATTTTCATCATCCTATTATTCCTGCAGCAGACTCTTGTATCTGCTTTTAAACTTTTCAGTGATTGTCATCTGACAGAAACCATCTTGGTTTTAGCCCTATTGGTAGAAACAAGCAATGGATGAACCTAGGCTTCAATCACTGGTGGTTCTGAATGTAATAGTATTGCCCTTCTCTCAAGGACAGTCAAGGAGTTTGTACTGCGGGTGTCCACTGCTAGTAACTGAGCTCAGAAGATGACACAGAATGAGGAAATCATGGAGAATTTCTGACTGATAATTGAGCTGCCTCATGTCCCTACCATTTCTCCTGATGTAGCCACACTCTGTGATTTCTTTTTGCCTGGACTGATCTATCTTGTGACTCTCATATCAAGGAGGTCTACATTGTTTTTCCTGGGTTACTAATTCAAAAGAAATCAACCAAATGATGGCCCAGATGAACAGAAGAAACTCTTCTAATTGAATTGTCAGTCAGTTTAAGTTAAGCATTCACTATATGGGAAACACAGGGCCAAGTACTGGGATACAAAGAGTGGAAAAAGACTATTCTTGTCCTCAAGGAGGTTATAATCTGATGAAGAGACAACATGTAAACAATCATGTGGAAATAAGCTATATAGGTGACAAACTGGAAATAATTAACAGAGGGAAGGCATTAAAAATAAGGGGCAATGGAAAAGGTCACTGGTTTTTTGTTTTGTTTTGTATTGTTTTGTAGTAGGGATTTAATCTAGAATTTGAAGGAAGCCAAGAGGTAAAGATGGAACTATAATTGCCTACTTTTCCGGTTTCCCAGTGACAGCCTTCATTCTTTATAAGTAGTGCAAGATTTAAAAAGGAAAGCAAAAAGGTGATAAATAAAACCTTTCCCGACCTTTGCTTGGAGGCCTAAGTAAATTCTTTACATATTTTGCTCAAAAGTCCAATCAAGAGTACAGACCCAATTACTACCAATTAAATTATATTTTAAAGATATTAATATGAGCAGAAATGTGATTCTTCAAAGAATCTGATTGGAAATGTATCTATCTGTAAAAGGAAGGTTCATCCCATAATGTATCTTTCTTGTAAACCAAGATTTTCAGGTTTTGATTTAAGGTGTGCTGCTGTCTCTATTAAATTGTTTTGAACCAATCAATTAATTAACATTTCTTAAATCCTTACCTTGTTCCAAGCACTATGGTTAAATGCTGGAAATACAGAGACAAAAATATAGATACAATGAATATAAGATAGTGAGTGGAGGGGATGAGGGGAAAGAAGGTAAAGTTCTTGCTAAGGTTTGAAGGGAACTAAGGATTCCAAGAGACTGAGATAAGGACGGCAAGTCTTCCAGGTATGGGGAAGCAGGGGAAGCACTGCAAATACAGAGATGGAGTGATGATTGTGAAAAAGAACCGGTAACCTGCAGGTCTGGACAGTAGGGCTCATTTTGGGGAGGAATGAGTAAGAAAACTGGAGAGGTAGGAAGTGTTTTAAGGCTGTAAATGCCAGACAGAGGTTATATTTGATCCCGTTGGCAAAAGGGAGCTACTGGAGTTTATTGAATAAGAGAGTGACATGGTCACATCTGTGTTTTAGAAAAATCCCTATGGCACTATGTGGAAGATAAGGAGATTATTTTAGAGAGTAAATCTTAGAGAAAGATTTAAAGTAAGAAAACCAAAGAGAAAACTATTGTCATAGGACATTGTTAACAACCTTGTCAGAAAGGGAATATAGGGAAGGATTCTGGGAAGATGGCGGAGTAGGTTGGTAAATTTCAAACTTTATAGATTTCCCCCCAAAAATAGAACAAATTTGCACCTCAAGGAGAACTTAGGCTGGTGAAAAATTAAGACTTAGGGCAGACAGGATCCTGAAGCCAGCAATGCCCCTGCCGCTGCCTTTGTACTCATCTGGTGTATTTCGTCCATAGTTGCTGGCTTCAGGATTTGCAGGAGCCAGGAGTTTGGGGTTCCTGGTCAGAGTGGAGAGCTTGTAATGCTGGAGAAACTGAGGCAGGAGAGAGATTGGAGATTTTTAATAGTTTATTGATAGTACTGGAGAGTTTTGAATCCATGACCATGGGACTGAATGGGACTTTTGTCTCAAAGCATCCAGCAATGAGCGACTCCAGGGATTCTTATAGGGCTCCAGCAATCTGGAAACAAAGGCACAAGGAGGGGTAGAGCACTGGGGGGATAGAAGTTCCAGGACAGGACCATAAATTCAGTTCTGACAGGTTGGGGTATGGAGGAAGGATGGTAAATTCTGATAAGGAGCTTGGAAACACTGGTCTGATACCAGAAAGATAAGCGGAAACATTGGAGATAAGCCATCTAGAGGTTTATGACTCTTTGGAATGCTGAGTGGCCATAGTTCCACAGCCCTAATTATCTCAGTCCTAATGGCCAGGAAGGCGGGGTTGCCACCAGGGAGACTGAGGGAGAACAATTCAGGGAAACTGAGACAAGGTAATTGTGGCACAGCAAGCTGAAGGGAAATTTGAATCACCATCCCCCACAGTTAAAAGTACTAACACTGATACCTCTGATTAAAAAAATAAGTCAGCAAAGAAGAAAAAACCCTACCATTGAAACACACTATGGGATCAGGGAAAACTAGCATTCATCTTCAGAGGAAGACAATTTTGTTAAAAAAAAAATCTACTCCAAAGAGTAATGTGAAATGGCTCCCTGCCCAGAGAGAATTTATAGAACTCAAAAAAAATTTTTTTCAAATTGAGGAAAAACTAAAATAAATAACTAAATAAAAAACATCCAAGAAAACAAGATGATGAAAAAAAAAAGTTAACCAATTAGAAAAGAAAGAGCAAAGAAGCCGGTAAAGCTAAGAAATAACAAAGCAAATTATAAAGAATGAGAAAATAGAACAGAATGTGAAACATAAGAAAAATGACAAATCTGGAGAACAGTTCAAGAGAAAATATAAGAATAATTGGACTGCCAGAAAGTTGTGACCAAAAAGACAACCTTGACACAATGCAGGAAATAATCCAGGAAATATCCTAGAGTGATAGAGCATGAGGGGAAAATAGAAATAAAAAAAATCCACCTATCACCACCTCAAACAGACCCTTTGTGGAAAACACACAAGAATATTATTGGCAAATTTCAAAAACCCCAGATCAAAGAGAAAACTTTGCAAGAAACAAGAAAAAAACCAATTCAAATATGCTAGAACTATAATTAGAATTATACAAGACTTAGAAGCACTTACAATAAGAGACCCCATGTCCTGAAATTATATCTATTAACAATAAAAAGACCTCAGCCTGTGGCCAAAATATCATATCCAGCAAAATTATCTATAATTTTGAATGAGAAAAAATGGATCTTCAATGAGCTTGCAGATTTTCAGGACTTTCTATCAACCAAACCCAAACTTAACAGAAAATTTAACAAATAAAAGCCAAGATCAAAGATCAGTTTTAAGGAACTCAACATGGATAAACTGTTTAAACATGGACAAATTGTTTATGGGTTTTTTACATGGGAAAGTACACTACATGTTTAAGATTCACATCAACAATAAGATAGCTCAAAAGAAAGATCGGCAGAGTTAAGGCTTTAAGATAGTAATTATGTTTTACAAATAAGGTGCAGAGGGAAAATAGACACAGAGGCATTAGAGGGGGGAAGAGGGCTTGTAGACCTATTCACATTGGGGATGGGTTCAATAGGCAACACTACATATATACCATGAAGGGTTTAACATCCTCCAAAATCTATAAAGAAATAATGGGGGGCAGGATGGGTGAATGGGGAAGCAAAGGGTAAGAGAAGAAGACAAGGGAGAGATCCTTGGGTGGGGGGAGGTTAAGTAATAGCGAGGCAAGTTATGGAGCAGAATTTAATTAAAGAGTTAGCAGAGATAGGAAAGACATGTGAATATGTGGGGTGGGTGTGTGCATCTGTGTATGTAGGTATGTATATATTAACATATTTATAGATAAATATATCTTTTCTTAACTGTAATTTGCTTTGGGATAGTAGGGGAAATGAAAGGGGGGAAAAGAATAAATACAGTGTACAGCAGAGAACAATTTACAAGGAAGTAAAGAAAAATGAACATTTATGAGCATAATTTCTTCTACTAATATATATACTTTCTTGATCTGGTAATTTGTTGTATATTTTGAATCCTCCCTGATGTTCTGCTGGGCACATGATAATGTTCTGTTTTGTTTTCCTTTATTTTGTTTTGTATTCCTTTTCTGTTTTTCTTTTTTTTTCTTACTCTGTTTTTTCATATAAAATAAATTCTAAAAAAGAAATAAAAGGTCAAATCATAAAAAAGTCATAAAGACAAAAAAGGGGGGGGGGATATAGATCCTGCTGCCATGGAGGCAGAAGTGGCCTGCACTCATACAGACTTACAATCTTGAGTTGTTTTTCCCCCTGGGGTAAAGAAATATATAGTTTGGAGATTCATTTGGGACATTTGAAATGGGGAGGAGTAAAGAAAGAGAGAAGAGGAGGGAGAGCTCCCTTCCCCAACAGCAGTAGAGAGACAAGCTGAGAACATGGATTTTGTTTGTTTGTTTTGTTCTTGTTTTTAAATAGAAATAGTACCAAGGGCAGAAGATGTGATGTGATTTCCCTTCCCAGGGACATGGGGAAAAGAAGTGAAAGAAAGGGTAAAATGGAAATGTATGGGACTACTTTTGATGGTGGCTGCTTACCCACATAGCCAGACTGCTTCCAAAAGCAGATGTGTGGCTATAACCAATCAAACTCCCAAGAAATTATTTTAATGATCTAGAGAAAAAATAACAACAAAATTCATCTGGAAAAACAAAGGTCAAGAATTTCAAGGAAATTAATGAAGAAAAAAAAAAGCAAATGAGGGTGACCTAGCTGTACCAGATCTAAAACTATATTTTAAAGCTGCGTTCATCAAAACCATTTGGTACTGGCTAAGAAAGAGAGTAGTTGATCAATGGAATAGGTTAGGTTCACAGGACAAAATAGTCAATGACTATAGTAATCTAGTGTTTGACAAACCCAAAGACCCCAGCTTTTGGGATAAGAACTCACTATTTGACAAAAACTGACTGGGAAAATTGGAAACTAGTTTAGCGGAAACTAGGCATTGACTCACAACTAACACTGTATACTAAGGTAAGGTTGAAATGGGTTCATGATCTAGACATAAAGAATGATATTATAAACAAATTAGAACAATGTAGGATGGTTTACCTCTCAGACCTGTGGAGGAGGAAGGAATTCGTGACCGAAGAAGAACTAGAGATCATCATTAATCACAAAATAGATAATTTTGACTATATCAAGTTTAAAAGTTTTTGTATAAACAAAATTAATGCAGATAAGATTAGAAGGGAAGCAATAAACTGGGAAAAGATTTTTACATTTAAAGGTTCTGATAAAGGCCTCATTTCTAAAATATATAGAGAATTAACTCAAATTTATAAGAATTCAAACCATTCTCCAATTGATAAATGGTCAAAGGATATAAACAGACAATTTTCAGATGAAGAAATTGAAATACTTTGGTATTAGGGTTGGAAAGGACTTAAATGGTCCTCCATTAAACACATTTTTTAAAACTTACTGTGGTTCTCAAAAACTTCTACCCAGACAGTCAAATTTATAATGATTCCTTGAGCTCCCTGCCTTAGTAGTACTCCTAGTAGCCACAGTCAGCTGGTGCCACTTAGTTCCCATCTGAAATGCTAGTTAAGCATGCTCCAAGTCCAGGAAATTAATAATCCATTGATCAGAAGTTCAACATTAAGTCTTCCTTTCTAATTTGTTGTTGTTCAGTCATTTCTATCTCTGTCACCCCCATGCACCATAGCACATCAATACTTTCCAGGGGGTTTTCTTGGCAAAGATACTGGAGTGGTTTGCCATCTCCTACTCTAATAGATTCAGGTAAATAGAAGCTATGTGACTTGCCCAGCTAGAAAATATCTGGGGCCAGATTTGATCTCATATCTTTACTCTCGAGCAGAGCTCTATCCACTGAGCCTCCATTCCTTTTAAATAGTACTGCTTGATATCTCCAGGTCCAGAAGGTGGGCATTTACCTCTTATCTGTGTGCAGGTTGTTCCTCATGGTTACCAGATGCCTGCAAGTTTGGAGATGCTTAGGTGTTCAGCATCTCACCAGCTCCCTTGTTCTTCTTATACTGCTCTCTGCCCACTGAGACATTTACTTAAAACCTTCCAGTAGACACAAAGGTATGCTCAAATCAGCTTAGTAGAGCCAATTGCTAAATTTTCAGTGTGAGCATTTATACCACAGAAATCAGCAAAGCTACAAATCAAAGGCTTGGTTTATGGTTTTTTTTAATGTCTAGAATTTAAAAAGTGATAAAGAAAATGTTAATCATGCAGATTAACCTGAAATCTGAGAGCTGTTAACCGGCTGATTACCCATTTACCTCAACTTTTCTCTGCTGTTTTTCCCTACTTGAACGAGCCTGGCCAGAATTTGGTTCCTGGTCAAGCCTATCCTGCTGCCAATGAGACTAGATCTAACAGATCTTCAGGTTAGAAATATTTAATTTCTGCAAATGCCTCAAAATGTCAAGATGTTGCCTGGCCTGGGGGAGGGAGAAAGTAAAATCAATCCATTAACACAGACTGGTTTATGAGAGAACAGAGTGATCAAGGATGAGATGCAAAACAAGTCAGCTTTGGGGAGGAAGTGAGAAACTGGAACAATAATCCCACCATTTATTTGTGTAATACTTTATACTTAAGATCATAGAATGGAAACTGGAAAGTACCTTGGCAATCATCTTGTACACTCCTCTCATTTCTCCAAAACAAAAATGAGGCTCACAGAATTTAATGACTAGCCTGAGGCAAGGCAACAAGCTTATTCCAAGGCTGGCACAAAGCTAAGCACTAAGAAAACTGTTACAAACACAAAGAGAGTTAATAGCTTCCTTCAAGGAATTTACAATCTAATGTATGAAGACCACATACAAAAGGAAGCTGAAAGGGGGGATGGGGAATACTCACATGGACATATGGTATTGGGGTCCAAAAAGTCAACCCAACCAGAAGAGGAACTGGCCAACGTGGACATTTCTCCAAAAGAGAGGCACCAGGAAAAATTCACTAATGGAAAATGGGAGCCAACATGATAGAGGATGTTACAGGGTGAGAAAGATCAACCTCACACAGGTAGTAAGTGGAAGAACCAGGACTCAGGCTTAGGAACTCTCACTCCAAACCAGGCATATTAATGATTTCTTTTGATCCCTAAACCATGGCATGGGAGTGGGGATGGAGAAAGAAGACCAACATTTTTCTTTCTATTTTACAATGAGAATTCAAGACCAGAGAACTCAAGCTACTTTTCCAAGTTTAAACAGCTAGTTGGTAGTGATAGGGTGCAGCTTCTAGGAGAAATACAGCAGTAATCCTGAGGCCCCTCCCTCCCCCGGCCCTCAGGAGTGCTATTGTTCTAACAATCTAGTTGTCAAGGATCCTAAAGTCTCCTGGCCTTAGGAATATTATAATATAGCCCTACAAACATTGCTGACTGCCTATCTGTTGTTCAGTGGTAACAGGGTTTGTTTCCAAGGCAAATGGTGAGATACATACCAGACCACACTCCTCAGCTCTACCACTAAAAATCAGCGTATCAGTGACATGAAGAACCAGATCTCTCTGCTTTTCCTATAAATTTATCTTCTTGCTCCTGGCTCTTGGCTAAATTCTTTTGCATCTTAGCCTACTTCAACTGGCATTACAATTATAATAACTTTGCTCCTTCACTTGGAGATGGATTCAAATCTGAAAATTCTTCTGAAACACCTCATGACACCAGTCTGCAACTCCCAACCTTTTGGGGTCTCTTTTGAACCTCAACAGTAGCAGTGCCAAGACTAGAATCCAGATATCATTGTACTATCCAGGGAGTTGGGAGGCCTAGCATAGAGCACAGTAACATTACTGCAAAAGCATCATTTTTCCCAGGGTGTTTATGAGCTATTCAACCAAACAACTTCAATTTTGTTTCTTTTTTTATGCTTTTTTTTTCTTTTGGAAGACTTCTCAATAGAGCTGTCATTGTTCTTTCTCAAATGACTAAAAGTGTTTTTTATTTCTTAGTTTAAAAAGATCCCAATGTGTAGCTTGTGAGTGGGTGAGCTAAAGGTCACATAGCTCTTCCCCAAATCTCAGTTCATCATTTCTTCCTATTCAATAACAAAATATACAACACACCCAAATTAACCCATAATTATATAAACTCACAGTTCAGGTCTCTGAAATAGGAGGGAAAGGAACCAAATTGTCTTCCTGTGGAAGGGCGGGGCTCCCCATGTAGCAAGAATACAAGTGAACCCCAGGCATGCAAATACCTTGACAGCAAAGCCCTTGATAGGGCTTCAAAATTTTACTGAACAGAATGCAAAGCAACTCTAACCCTACTTTTGCTCTGACTATCCCTATGTACTAACTTCTACCTTCCATCTTGAAGCCTAACTCCCAGTTGAGGCCCTTCCTGTGCCCCAAAGGTACTTGTATGGCATGTGTTTATTTTAATTAAAGCAAATTAAAATTAGTCTCTCCTTTGAGATTTTCTTGAGATAGCTACAGACCCCAGGCTTGGGAATCCCCAGTCATACTGCCTCACATCCATTATTTCAGTTGAGTTAGTTCCAGAATTCTTTGTATATAAACAGAGAGACAGAGAAAGACAGAGACAGAGATAATGTTCACATGTATACATATATACATATGCATACATACATATGGATATAAATATACATGTATAATTATATCTATATTATATATGTATATATATATGTTATATTCTCACATCCTCTATAAAAAGGATGTGAGACACACCAAGAAGATTAAGGACTTTCTCATACCTCATCACTGTTTTCCAAGTCTCACTGTCATATAGCAACATGGGTAAGATATTAATATTTAAAAAGTGACCTTTTGGATAAAGGCATTGACCTCCTGTTGAGATATATATACTAGGGTAAGGGAGAGCTATAAACATTAAACCATTCTACTAAAGTCATGGAGCAGCTAGGTAGCATAGTAGACAAAGTACTGAAATTTAAGGAAGACTCATGTTCCTGAATTCAAATACGGTCTCATATTTAATAGCTATATAACTCCACGCAAATCACTTAATCCTGTTTGCCTGTAAAATCATTTGTAAAATGAGCTGGAGAAGAAAATGGCAAACCCTTCCAATATCTTTGCCAAGAAAACTCCAAATAGGATCATGAAGGGGGTTATATGTGACTGAAACAATTGAATGATTAAAAAAAATTCAATTCACAATCATTTGGCTTGCAACCTCATAATATAACTTTACAAAGCTTCTCTTTTCAGTGTTATAAACAGGGGAGATTAGAAATCAATGTCTGCTGGTAAAAATAAAGTTCCCAACACCTAGGAGCCTCTGGAAACCCTGAGGATGTGAATGTAATTGAAAAGGGGATCTCTTCTTCCCTATATATATCCTCCAGTGGAAGGGAGAGCTGAAATCTCACCAAGAGGTGAGAAACATCATCAAGTCACCTGGCCTAAAACATACAGCTGCTTCAATCAGCATTTGGCATTTTAGCCAGGACAGCATGGCCAAGCGGGCTGATTCTGACCTCCACTGCCATGGCAGCTAAAACATCCAAAGCCTAGCAGTTTCAACCAAAGCAGGGAATAAAGATTGAGAAAGAGAGAGGGAGGAGAAACTGAGGCTTAGTGCTGCAGCTGTTGTGGCTACGGCCACAAAGGCCAGGGGTGGTGGTGGGGGGAAGTGGGGAGAAGCAGGACAACTCTGAGCTTCTACAGAAAAGAGAGCCACAGATAAGTCCTTTTAAGGACTCAGCCTACTATGAGGTTCTCTCACACTCTGGCTCTATCTTTGTCTGTCTCTCTCTCCCTCTCCTCCCCCCCCACCCCATTTCACTCCCTCAAAGTGTCTTCCCTTTAATGGCATCTTTCTCCTTGCTGTTGCTAACTGGTTAGTCTGATACACTCTTCTATGGACTTGATCTGTTACTCAATGGCATACTCAGGCCTTATGCCATATTCCTTTAATGGATTGTTCCAAACTCCTTTCCTTGGTAATCCTATTGCTCTCCTAAATATCTTTCATATTTGCCACTCTTGGTGCCTATTTTACATCCTCATTTTGTTTGTAACCTCTTCTCCCAAATAAACATACCTTTTGGCAAAAAGAATGACCATTTTGAATTTGTCACATGCTTATTTCAAACTAGGAATTGCTACCCTGACCTCAACATAATCATTATTCATGTACTTTATGCATTATATTGAAAAGTTTTTAATTTGAAAACAGAGGACCTGTTATATACATGTATATATTTTGATAACTATATTTTAGCATAATTGGTTTCCTTGGTATCTATTCTATTTATTTTATTTTCCAATCCAATAAACATTTATTAAGTACCCACTAAATGCCAGGCACTATGCTAAGAGCTAGGGATGCAATTAATAAAAAGAAAGATATTTGATCTGATTTTTCTTGCATAGCATGACAAATATGGAAATGTTATGAAGAATTGCATGTTTAATCTATATCGGATTGCTTGCTGTCTTGGGGAATGGAGAGGGGGAAAGAGGGAGAAAAATATGGATATTGAAAACTATCTTTGCATGTATTTGGAAAAATAAAAAACTATTAAAATTACTTTATTAAAATAAATAAATAAAAACAGAAGAGAGACACAAGCTATCTTCATTTGCTAAGAATTACAAATTATGAAATTCCCCTTCCTTTTTCCCTCCCCAGGAGAAAGAATGGCCATTCCAAAATGTAGCTCTGTTTATTGAAAGTTAACACTGAAATTACTATTCATTTCTAATGACCAACATTAGAATAAAACTATAGTTAAGCATTTTTGATCTGTTTGATTCTCCTTTACTGATAGAGAGACATACAGAGGATTGGAGCCAAAGACGGAGACTAGAAATAGAAATACATCTAAAAGAAAGAGTTGGTAAAGTGACTACTCTTACACAATGGTGGAAGTCACATGGAATATTGAAGTTTTTTTTTTTTTTTTTGCTGAGGCAATTGGGGTTAAGTGACTTGCCCAGGGTCACACAGCTGTTACGTGTCTGAGACCAGATTTGAACTCAGGTCCTCCTGACTTCAGGGCTGGTGCTCTATACACTTCGCCACCTAGCTGCCCCTTGAAGTTTTTTTCTTGAGCCATACAACTGCAGCTCTCAGTCATTGATACAACAATCTCTAAATTACTTAATCTGATGCTCATCATTACTTATTATCATTCTTGATCTCTTTGTAGCTTTTGAACATTTGATCTTTTTATTTGCAACTTTCCTTTGGCTTTTATGACACTGATTTTTCCTCGATTTCTTCCTCTCTGTCCGACAGCCCCTTCAAATCTTCTTTGCTGCATCATCATCAGTTTCTTGCCCTCCTAAATATGAATGTTCTGCAGTGGTCTCTTCTGAACCATCTTTTTCTCTTTTCTACCTTCTCTTCCTAGTGATCTTATTTGCTCCCTCTCTGTGATCAACTCTGTATAGATGACTCCCAAATCGACACCTTCCACCCTAATTGTGCGCCTGAATTTCAATCCCACATCACAATTTGTCAATGGGATCTCTCTCTCATGCCCAGAATGAATTCTTTTTTCACCTCTGCCCCTCTCTTTATCTTCCTGCAAGTTTCATCTAAGGCATTATTTATTACCCACAATCCCTCCAAGATATAAGGTTTCTCTCTACCCTCAAATTTCCTTGCCTGCCTGTGAATATGCTGCATCCCCTGTGAAATGAATGTAATGAATATAATAATAAATGAAATGAATATAAGCTCCTTAATGAAAAGAAACATTTAATTTTTGTTTTTGTAGTGACCATGTAATTGACTGTGCACTTGGAACTGGAGACATCTTCAAAAAGACCTTTGTTGATCTCAGACATTTTCTTTGATTTTTTCTGTTCCTCTTCTCTGCTCTTGGTTTGATTCCTTCACTGACAATATCTGGTGAGAGGCAATGCTCTAAAAGGAAAGGAATTGGGGTCCCTCTAAGCCTATGGAATGCCTCTTGAAATGGGCCCTTGACTTTGGCATTTTATTTCCTTATAGGAGATGGTTTAGTGATTTTGTAATATCCAGGAGCACAGAAGTAGGAGTCCATGAAGATTTTATTGTCAATTCAGCATCCTCACCCCAAGGAGCAGAGAAGTAACCTTCAGTATGTATAGATTAATATCCACATGGATATAATGACCAAATTATGTAGTTGGGTCAGAGTATTAAGATCAAGACTCATTTTTTAGAGGGCCAGTTGAAAATAACAAGCAGAACTACAAGGATGATGCTATTGTGTCATTTTAATCATGCCCATCTCTTCATGTTTCCATTTAGGGTTTTCTTGGCAAAAACCCTTGAGTGGTTTGCCATCTCCTCCAGCTCATCTTACAGATAGGAAATTGAGGCAAACAGGGTTAAGTGGCTTGCCCAGGATTGCACAGCTAATAAGTGTCTGAGGCCACATTTGAACTCACAAAGATGAGTCTTCCTGATTCCAAGCTGAGTACCCTATCCATCATGCTACCTAAATACCCCAACTGGGATAATAGGGAACACATACTATTCCCATGTGATTTTGATCTCCTCTACAAGGTGTTTATATTTTGAAAGCTTTTCATGGTACATACCTCAGAGTTGATGAGTATCTGATAAATGACATTTTAAAACATTGTTTTTAAATTTTTATGATTCATTTTTTTATGTGAGTGGTTGTGGTTAACAGCTAGAGTCTAGGATAATGGTTTGGTTCCCATACAATTTGTTCCTTCAGTTCTCCAGGATCTTTTTAGATCTGTATTTGAGCTGGGTGATGTGGGATAGGAAGTAAAATTTGAGGCATATCAGTTTGGGAAAAATAATAAGCTTCCCATGCACACTTCTAATGACCAACACATGTTGATGTAATATAATTTAGTGCTCCCCTGATTTTAGGGGGGGCAGTTCTGTGCTGGCAGTGAGTTAGGAAATCCTAAATCTTTTGATTTTGGAGTCTGCCTCAGGAAACTCCTACATTCAGTCTGTCTGATACACTACTCAGTTCATTGTTGACTGATGATTTGGTCAGTAATAAATTTCGGAGACCACTCTCACTTCATCTGGAGATTACTCCCTAACCCTATCCTTGGCCACAGAATGAATATATAATGATTGAAAGTCGTACAAATGTATCTCCTTGCTTCTGTTTCTCTACTGAATTCCCTTACAATTCAGTCCACTTTGTAATGGAGTACCATTACTTTCAATAAAACTTTGCCCTTTGACTAGGAGATGGGTTCATCTGCAAATTCTTGTGAGACACTTCTTAACAGCTCTCGGGGACCGCAAACTTTTGTGGTCTCCCTTTCCCAATCTCAACAATATCTTGCTAAGCATTCTTTAGGTGCTCCATGTTTAGAGCTTGTAAGGGTATGTTGTAAAGTTGCTATTTTTGCCACGCATAAGCTATGCATAAGACTCACTAAGTCTGAGTTCCTTAAGGGAAATTCTTTTGTAATTTCTGGAGTACACAACCTAGTCCTGAATCTCGACCATAACTCTCCTCCTCCTCCTATTTCTAGAAACAAATCTACATGACAGTTGTTTATTCTTTGTATTCTTTTACTATTTTTGGTTGGTTGGATTAAGTGACTGGTTATTGTCAAAAGGGCAGGGGAATTCTGCTTTCAAGAACTATTGCATAACAATTGAAGAGAAAAAGGAGTATTCTCTGGGCGATTGCACCTCTCTTTGTCTTAGAGGTTGAGCAAGGGTGATCACTGCAGAGAAATGGAAAAGAGTTCTCTTACAAAGGAAAAGAAGGTCCCTTCAAAGTTCAAAAAAAAATATTATGGTTTCAAAGTTAACTACCCCAAGCTGCAATTTGAAATAGCTTCAGACCACTGCTATTCCCAGGAGCAAAACTGCTGAAGAGAAATCTGCATCTACTCCCCCACCCCCACACTAGTCTCGCCTGCCCCACCAGAACTACCAATTCCCAATTTCTAAGATTAATGGAGGAAAACCTTGCCAAGGAGCAAATCCAGCCTCCCAGATAATTGTCAGAAAATGTAAATCAGACACCAATTCATGACTTGCATTAAAATTTACATTTAAAATGAAATTATTCAGCCCTGCTGAGGGCTCTTAGATAAAGCTGTGCACATCCTGTTCTCGACTTTTGGGTCTATAGTTTCACTACCTGAAACAAGAGCCGGCTGTTTATGCAGCCTCTGGTCAGGATGCCTAACAAACAGGGGATATCTGTTTTAATGCTTAACTTAGCTACATTCTGACCCTCCCCTGTGCCACTTTCCCTAAAGTTCTCAATAGCAGCCTCACACAGCATCTCAGTCTGCCATTTTCCCCTTACATTATTCCTTTCCCCTTTCCATAAAGTCTATTGTAACTCTGAACTGTTGATATAATTTACAGTAATATAAAAAAAGAAATTTCCCCAGAAATGAAGACAAAGACCTTGATGACAACTAGCTAGGATATTAAGGAAGAAATATCTAAGTATTGTATACATACGACAGACCTGGAGGGAACAAGAACTCTTCTCAGGTTGTGTTTTGTTCTTTAAAAATTTCTGACTAAAAGTCCTGGTACATATTCAAACATTTAAAGAAGCATTTGGGGCATAGTAATAGTGTGTTTGTCCATATTCAAGAGGGATGAGAATTCATTTACTGACTATATGACCCAATTGTTTACCTTCTTAGTGTGCCAAGATAACACTCCAAGAATATGTCACAGAATAGTTGTTAATCTTCATTTGGAGGGAGTTTCTACACCAGCAGCTCCCTACACCAATGAAATCAATCATAGGTCCAGTTAAAAACAAACAGTAGAAAAATACACAACTGGATTTATTTCAAGATAAAGACAAATGTCAAGGAGATCTGGTAGGAACTCAACTTTGTAGAAATTATTAGATTGGAATAATGTATGGAATAATAGCTAGAGTGAATCATCTTGATTAATAATCATTATTCAATGGCAAGGTATCTGCCACAAGAGGAATCAGTGAATATCAGCAATGTAGGAGCAGTTTGGATAGTAGCAGAATGGACATTTGCTACAATTAAGTATTAATTTAGCCACCAGGTGGCACTGCTAGCCAACAACCTGATCCCATTCAATCAGGTCACAGATTTCATCTGGTTGTAGAGATCCATTCTATTGAGTGGACACGCTAGGAAATTATCAAGATCTCTGCGGTTCTCAGAGAGAAAATGGCCATCTGTTTTTCAACTCTGTATTTCTCTTGGTAATAACTCCATTTCACCAATCTGAGGACATGATTAGTGAGGATATGTCCAAACAGAATCAGCTCTGAAATCTTACCTACAGATCTAATATCCTCCATGAACTTGCTATATGTCACCAAGGTCCTAGTAAGTATGACTTTTGCATAAGAATATCAACTCCCTAACAGAAGAGAGGATCATGCTTAGCTTAATTTATATATTTACTCTTATCATGGACACAAAAAACATAAAATAATAAATAACAAATTATCTGTTACAAAAATAAACTTGTTTCTCTAATACCAGGAAGCTCCCAGACAGTACATAGGCACCTCCAAACCCAGAAGTTCTGAGGAAGGTACAATTCAGTTTTTTACAGTCTCAGATTGAATTCAGTGACAGATTTAAGAAAGAAAAAGTATACCACCATTTGCAAATTCATTAAGTATAATATCTATTTCTTCATAGGAGACATTGATTAAAAAAATTCAATACCACTTTGATGTTCACTGGTATTAGTCTTTAGCTCCTCTTCTTTTCTGTGAAGCAGGTAAGCTTTACCATAGTAGAATGTAAGAAAAGAAATTTGAATGGAAGAATACAAGGTCAGAGGTAGCAGGGCAAAAAGGAAATGTAGACTTTTCCTTGCCAAAGTCTGCCACTGAATCCAATTTTCTTCTCTCCAAGTGATGTATGTCTATAGCTAGAATCTGTCAGAGGCCTCTGAAGTGACTTGGCACAATGGAGAATGATCAAGTATGAAATCCATATTCCTTGTCACAAGGAGGATCTAGGATCCAGATCTAAAATTCCTGAGTCTTCAATTAAGGACTGCTCCTATTAGATAGCATAAATCAAACATCTGAAAGAAATGTGTTGTGCTATCTACAGATCTTCCTTTCTAAGCCCTCTACTTTCCCTTGGCTGCTGCATATTATTACCTTTGCCTAAATCCAGTGACTTGGATGAAGAAACAGATGCCATATTTAATGAATCTATGCTGTAGACAATATAATCTGAATCCAAAAAGATTTTGACAGGATAGAAAAATAAGTTGAATATAATAAGATGGATTTTAGTAAGAGTAACTATAAAGTCCAACATCACTTTCCAAAATTTATCTGCAACTGTATAGACAATAGTTTGAATAGTAAAGATCTGGTGGCATTCAAGAATTTTACACTCAATAAATAATCAGTATGATATGACAGCCAAAAAGAGTAATATAAATGTGGGTTATGTTAATAGTGGCATAGTTTCTAGAAGAAGGAAAGTGACAACAATTACATTCTGCTCTGTTCAGGTAAAATTTGGATCATTGTGTTTGGTTCCATATACTATATTTTAAGCAGGACAACAACAAACTACAGCACATCCAGACATGAATTAGTAGGATAATGAGAAGACTAGCAGTCCCTCTATATGATCAGCAGTTTAAGAACTAGGGATGAGAAAATAGGACAGGCAATTCAAAGTATTCAAATGATTGGGGATAGAGCTAATTCATTCATCCCCATATCTTAGATAGTGACTCTATATTTATTGGATCCTGAATTGATTGGAGAGAGGGCTGAATTACATTTGTGAAATGTAGTGGGTTTTTTAATGACTTCATGCTTTTCCCTAAAACAAAAACCCTCTTTTTAATATTATTATTCTTTTGAGGATGCTATATGACTCTGAACTATGAAACACTATAGTCTCCAAAGGATTAAGGTTGCAGGTCACCCAAAGGTCAACAGAGAGGTGACTGATGGATGCAAAGAGAGTATGCCATATTACTAGTAATGAATGGCATATGAGAAGCAGCATGAAAGATGTCAACAGAGAAATGTATGATGAAAAGGCAGCTCATGTAGCAGTCAGCTAAGGACGAAGTATCTTGGTGTAGTGTTGAATAATATTAATTGGCATCAATACAGTGCTTTAAGCTCTGCAAAGCACTTTACAAATATTGTCTCATTTGGTTCTCAAAACAGCCCAGCAAGGTAAGCACTATTTTCATCATCCTCACTTTACAGATGAGGAACCGAAGAGAAAGGTTAAGTGACTTCCACAGCTAATAAGCATCGGAAACTGGATTTGAATTCAGGTTTTCCTAATTCTACCTTCTGCACGAGACCCACTGTACCACCTACAACCTCTAGGATTAGAGTTAGAGTAGTGGTAATAAAATAGTAGAGTGAGGATGACCTTGGTTCAACTCCTGTTTTATCTTGGAAAGCCACTTTCCTTATCTGTAAAATAAAAGGGGTGGATTTTATGGTTTCAAAGTTACCTTCCAACACTGGATTTATGATCCTTTGATAGACAACATATCTGATTCACTTATACCTATACCATATCAAGAAGTCTAAAGAGAATTCCCAGTATATTGGGTGAACTCTTTATGAAAATTTTATAGGAGGACATGGATAAAAGTCACATTGAATGAGAAGTTATGGATGGACTACGGCCTATACGACTGAAGGTAGTATTAACATTGATGAGATCATAACTTTAATAAAATATCTGAAGGAATAGAGGTCTTTGGCCTCAGAGATCAGATCTAGGAACAATGCATAGAAGCTGCAGAGAAGCAAAATTTTAGCTAACTATAAATAAAAACTTTCTAAGAATTAGAACTATCCAAAAGTAGAAATGGCTTCCTGAAGAAGTAATGAATTGATGGCTGCCTCTTGGGATCATTATGGGTGGATTCTTGTTTCAGAAAGATATTAAATGGCTTCTCAAGTATTTTCTAGGTTTGGGATTCTGTGATTCTTCAACTTGATGTCTAGCCAGGGAAAAAGAGATATTAACATTTTTAAAAAATTTTTCTCTGTCAGATAATCAACATTTATTGAGTTCATACTCCACAGGAATCACTATACGGAATGTGTAGAAATATGATGCTAGATTGCAAGCTCAAAACCGTCTTAAGGATGCAGAAAAATGAGAAGATATAGTCCTTATCCACATAGAACTTATACTCAAATAATTTTGTATATTCTAAAATATAGTTCTTTCCCCTATGAATGGTAAACATCCTACCTTTGTGCTAGAAATGACAATAAAAATGATTAACAGGAAATTGATACACAAAATAAGTAAAGAGAAAGGAAGCAAGCACCTGGTGAACCTAATTAATTCAAGTCACCTGGACTAGATAAATTACATTCTCTTATGATGAAAGAACTGAAAGATTTGATTGCTAATCCATTTCCAGTGAGACTCGAAGATCATGAAAAGTAGATGAGGTGAGGGAGGATTCTGGGAAGATGGTGGAGTAGGTCAGAAAACTCCAAGCTCCCCAGATTTCCCCCACAAACAGAACAAACATAGACCAGTGAAAAACAAAAACGACTTGGGAGCAGAACAAGGGTTCTCCTGGGATAACATGAGGAAATCTGAAGAAAGGTGGGGATGGTGTGAAATTAACCAGGATTTAGTGTAAATGCTCCAGGGTAATGACTTTACTAGGTTCCTCTGGAACCTCAGCCAGAACCACAGGTACTTTTACCTCCCAGGCAGTGTGGGGAGTTGGGGTTGGGGTCTGAGTTCAGGAAGAGTGGGGGAATTTCTGCTGATTAGAAACGCCAGGCCTAGCTATGCTGTAGAGATGCGGCCCTGAGCAAGAAGGGACCAGCATATTGCAAAAGCAATGGGGCAGAGATGCTGCTGGCTGTGAACACTTGCAGAAAGGGAGAGCTCTTGGTATCTGGGGTTCCAGGTCAAAGAGGAGAGCTGAAATGAAGCTAAAGATAACATCTCCCCACCCTACAATTAGAGGCGCTTACATTAATAGTTCTTATTTTTTAAAAAATGAACAAAGAATAAAGAACTCAACATGAAACTTACTATGGGAATAGAGAGGACTGGGGTTCATCTTCAGAAGAGAACACTGAAGGAAAAAAAGTTTCTTCTGTCCTAAAGAGTAATGTTACAAGGCTACCTATCCAGAAATAATTTATAGAACTCAAAAAAGATTTCAAAAATCAAATGAGAGAGGTTAAGAAAAAACTAAACAAAATAAGAACAATCCAAGAAAAACAAGATAAAAAAGTTAACCAACTAGAAAAGGAGTTAAAGAATCTTATTATGTAGGTATGTATGCTAGACTCAATCTGTAGTTAACTGTTCATTGTGTCAACATCACCAGAAGTCTCCAGGGTAGTAACTTTGTTTAATATTTTTATCCAGATTTAGGTAAAGGTATAAAGACATACTCATCAAATCTGTAGAAGCTGGGAAGCTGGAAAGAAGCTAATACTATATATCAAAATAAGGATTCAAAAAAATCCAAATATCTAATGAAGTTTAGGACTGCATTAGGAGGAGTATAGTTTTCAGAAATAAGGAGGTGATGATTTCCTTGTATTCTGCCCTTGTCACACTTCATTTGGAGTATTGTGGTTAGTTGTGGGCACTAATGTTTAAGAAGGACATTTAAAAGTCAGGATGAGTCCTAAGGTGGGCAATTTGGAGATCCTTGAGTTCATAATGTCAGGAACTGAGCTGCAAGCATGTTCAGCCTGGAGGAAAAACTTGATGGTTCTGTTCAAGTATTTAAGGGATGTGGAGGAGAAATTAGACTCTGTTTGAGTCTGGAGGGCAAAACCAGAAACAATGGGTTGAAGTTGCAAAAAAGTAAATTTAGGTTTGATGTCAAGAAAAATACCTAAAGAGGAGATAGACTGGTCTATTTTTAGCTATCTGGAGAAGTGTTGGGATGCCCTTCTTTGGAGGTCTTCAATCAAAGTATGGATGACTATTTCTTGTACATGTTTTTGTTGCTGTTGTTGTTGTTTTAGGAAATTGGGATTAAGTGACTTGTCCAGGGCCACACAGATAGTTAAGTGTCTGAGGGCAGATTTGAACTTGAGTACTCCTGACTCTAGAACTAGTCCTTCTATCCCCTGTGACACCTAGCTACTTGTGCTTCTTGTGTATGTTTTAATAAGGATTCCTTTTACGTGGGGGTTGGACTAGATGGTTACTGAGGACACTTAAAACTCTATAAATCTGTAATTCCATGACCTGCAGAATCCTGAATAAATCAAAGGCAGTAGCAATGTTTCACCTATTTGTAAATGCGGTTGTTGTGCAGTTGTTTTTTGGTTGTCTGACTCTTCATGACCCCGTTTTGGGGTTTTCTTGGCAAAGATAATGGGGTGATTTGCCATGTCCTTCTCTAGCTCATTTTATAGATAAGGAAACTGAAGCAAATGGGGTTGTTTCCTGCCCAGCGTCACACAGAAAGAGTTTGAGGCCAAATTTGAACCCAAGACTTTTTGACTCCAGTCCTCTATTCCCTCTGCTACCTAGCTTATAAATGACCCAGACCAACACCATGGACTCACGACTGTTGACTCCATCAGTGAAAACAATGTTTCTCTCATGTTGCTGTGAGGGACTGGTGTGGTTTCTCACAGGAAGTATCTAACTAAAAACCTGCAGGGGCTGCAGGGGATAGGAGATAGCTTTTTAGAATATCAAAGGCAGACGGGACTTTCAACTCTGAATCCTATTTGTAAGAAGTCTGGCAGACTTCAGTAAAAGTTAAGGAATGTGTATTGTAGTAAAGTCCGGGTAACAGATTAACTACTTCTGCTCAAGCAAAACAGAAAAGCAGAAAATGCATTGACAGGATGGGGGGGGGGGGGAGAGGAAGATTGTGAATACCTGCAATTTGTTCCAACTATTTAAACTTCTCAGTCTTGCTGCAAAAACGGCCTCCTCTTTCTGCGCACTAAGTACTCAGTGGTAGACCACCTGCTACTCGAGATTTTAATAAATCTTCTCATCTTCACTTTGAAAGGTGTCATTTTTCCTTGAATCAAAGTCACTTTATCCCGCACATTGCCCCTGAGCAATCAGAGAGAAGAGCAGTGGAACAGGTAACAAAGATGCCCAACTAACTGGGTTAAACTCCCTCTCCCCAGATCTGGGGCAATGACGTTTTTATTATCTGAACAACTGTGGACATGGGAGTTCACCCTTGACATGATGCCAGTCGAGTCTTTGCCACAGCCTATCTTTTTGCCTTTGTGGGTCTCCCACTATTTCACTGTCATTTCTGCAATTGTGCCTTTTTCTGTACCTCTCTCTCTAGGACTATAATCAAATACATCCAATTCCACAAACCTTATTAGCAACTCATGTGTAAAAAGCACTGTGCTGGGCACTGGAGAACTACAAAGCTAATAATACCTTTATATTATATAATTTATATTATTTTATATAGTAGTCATAATATGTCATAGAACTAAAACAGTTTGCATACATGAAATAATTTGAACTGTACAACTCTGAGAATGGTGCTACATATATTATTTTGCCCATTTTATAAAAAAAACAAAAAAACAAAAAACAAAAACAAAAAACTGCCTCAGGAGTATCTTCCTCATATTGGAATCAGGATCGACTCTTTTTGCCAATTTGTACATATTGATATGACTTCTGGCCTCACTGACAGTCCAGAAGGGGAACAAGATACATATACCACTATCAAACACAGTTAAATACAGCATATTAATTAGATAAATAAGGTGCTTTGTGATGTTGGAGGTGAATAAATGAGTCAATGAAAAGCATTTATTAAGCATATACCATGTGTCAGATGGTGTGCTAAAGACTGGAAGACAAATTAAAAAACAAAACAAAGAAAGAAACTGAGAGAGTTCTCCCCTTAATAAGATAACTGGAAGACAAAAAGAGGAGTGGTGTCCTCGAACAGAAGCTTGAGATGGGTAGGTGAGTGGAGACATAGGGAAGATGATTGACATGCCTTTTTCTCAGAAGAAATGATAGCACTGATATAATTACTGTTCTCTAGCAAGAATTGGAAAGTAAGGAAGAAGCCTGAAAATCAAAAAAGAGATTTTTAAAAATAAAAGCAAAAACAACAACTACAACAAAAACCTTATTAAATAAATAAAGAGATGCTTTTTTTGGGGGGGAACCAATAAAATAGAGCCATGGCTAATTTGACTTTTTTAAAAAATCAATAAAAATGAAGATGAATTCACCACCAATAAAAAAGAAATAAAAAAGTATTAGGAACTATTTTACCCAATTATATGCAAAAATAAACAAACCCAATCTGACAATCTAACTGAAATGAATGAATATATATATATGTGTATATATATGTATATATATACTTATATATGTGTATATATGTATATATATATATACTTAAACATGTACATATATTTACAAAAACATAAACTGTCCAGATTAATAAAATGAAATAGCTGATTTAGCCCTAATCTTAATTTAAAATAAGAAGCTAGCCATAAATGAATTCACATACACACACAACCCAAAAATAACCAAACCCAGGATCAGATGGATTTACAAATGAATTATCTCAAACATTTAAAAAACAATTAATTCTAACACTATATATACTGTTGAAAAAATAGGAAAAGAAGAGGTCCTACCAAATTCCTTGTAGGACACAAATATCACCTTGAGGCCTAAACAGGGCAAGTCAAAACAGAGAGAGAAAACTATAGACCAATATCCCCAATAAATAAAGGGAACTGATTCAGATTTATAAGAATGAACCATTCCCTAATTGATAAATAATAATAATAATAATAATAATAACAGCAAACTTTTGTGCTGTTTTAGAATTATTTCATTTGATCCCACAACAACCCTGAGAGGAGGTGCTAATATTATATTCATTTACAGATGAGGAAACTGAGTCAAAAAGAGGTTAAGTGACTTGCCTACAGTTAGTACTGACACTTTGTAAATGTTTGAGTTTTGACTCCAGGCTTAGTGCTCTATGTGCTATGCCACCTACCTATTATGAGCAAGTAGTTCTCCAAGGAGGAAAGCCAAGCTATCAATAACTATATGAAAAAATACTTTGGATTATTAATAATTAGATAAATATAAATTAAAGCAATGATATTCCACATCACAGTCATCAAATTGGCAAGGCTGACAAAAAAATATCAAATACTTAAGGGGCTATAGGAAAACAAATACATTAATTTACTATTAGTAGAGCTGTAAACTGGACAACCATATTGAAAGGTAGTTTGGAACTATGACCTTAAAGATACTAAACTGTACATACTCAAAGATACTACTGCTAGGTCTATGTTCCAAATTTTTAACAAGTACTCATATATATTAAAAATATTTATAATAGCTCTTTTTGTGATGGCAAAGAATTGAAAACTATGAGGATAGCTATAAATTGGAGAATGGCTAAACAAGGTATGACTTGTTCAGTCATTTTTCCTTTGGATCTTACTTTTTATGACTTCTTTTGGGTTTTCTTGGCAGAGATACTAGCATGGTTTGACATTTCCTTTTTCAGCTCATTTTACAGATGTAGAAACTGAAGCAAATGGAGTTAAAATGATTTGCCCGAGGTCACACAACTAGTAAGTATCTGAGCTCATGAATATGAGTCTTCCCGACTTAGGCTTCACACTCTATCCGCTGTACCACTTGGCTACCACAAGTTATGATATGAATAATATATACATATATTTGTAAATATAGAGATGCTAATTGACTAAAGAAAACTATTCAAATATATAATAAAATATTTATTAATAATATATATAAAATAAAACAAATATTTGTGATAGAATACACCTAGATACCAGAATACTACATATAGAATAATACATGTATGTGTGTATATATGATGAAATACTATGTATATAATAGGACATTTCTATATATGATGGCACACTGTTGTGTTGTAATAAATGAAAAAGAAGATGGTTTCAGAGAAACAAAGGAAGATTTTTATGAACTGATGCAGTGTGAAATTAGCAAAAAAAAGGAGAGCAATTAGTACAATAAAAATGTCAAAAAGACAAATGATTTTGAAGGACTTAGAAACTCTGATCAACAAAATGACCAACCACAATTCCAAAAGATTCAAGATAAAGCATGTTACTCATCTGATAGAGCAATGATGGATGCCAAATATACATTAAAATGTATCTATATATCTAGATATATTTAATATGATTAATATGGGGGTTTGTTTTACTTTATTATACATATTTGTAATGTTTTGTCTTTCTTGTTTTCTCAAAGAAGAGAGGAAGACTATGTGAAGAAATGGGAGTGAAAGAAAACAGATCTAAAAATAAAATGGAATATAATTTAAAATAATAATAAAGGTTTAAAAAACAGATCGTTGATAATTTTGGAGATTTCACTTACTCTGTATACTATCTGGCATATTCTAATCTGTGTAATCTCTCTGATTTCTCTTTGCTAAAAATTTAGATAAATGGATTTCATCATAACCACAATAAAAGAAAAAAATGGGATGATAGTAGTAATGCAAAGAGTACATGGTACATATCCCAAGAGTCACTATCAAAGGAAGAAGATAGTGTGAATAACTGGATTGGATGTGAAGTATGACCTCTTTGGGATAGGCTAAATAAAATAAGCTTTGTGCATCTGTGCTCATTTGTTACCCACTGGACAATTGTGAAAGGATTACTGAAAAAGGTCACAAGTAAGTCAGGCTGTAAAGGTTAGATAAGAATTCAACATAGAAAGAGGGTTTCACATATTTTGTGAAAATTCTAGTATAAAATGTAAGGAATTCCAGCATTAAATACATAATGTTCATGAAGAGGAGTAGTATGAGTTGAATTGGAAAGGGAAGATGACTTAGACCCTTTGGGACAATTCTGGAAAGCTGAACTACCCAGATCTCAATTAAGCAAGAAATTTCTGCCCAGCTTTACTAAAGCAAATTGACTACTATTTTGAAGAGACAGTTGAGGGCAGGACACCAAATAAGTTATTCAGAACACCCACACTGAGCTAGAGGAGTGAATGAAAAATTCTAATAAGCAGAATAATACAAAGCAAAGGGGGAAAATGAAACACAGGAGCAGGTTGACAGTCTTCAGAGAAAAAGAATTTAAATACAACAGCTGGCACAATAGAGAACTCCATGTAACAAGAAGATAGGATAATCACTAGAGATTCTTTGAATTGTGCTGAAATTGGAAGCTATGAACAAAAGTGGGACAGGCTGTGTTACATGTAAGAAAGCCAGACTTAGAGAACAGGCATGATTTTAATTAATTTATGACTTTGAAAAATGTACTACAAAATAGAAAGAAAGGGATTTGTTCAGCAGGCAGAACAAGATTAGCTTCTTGTTGAAGATATCTAACTGGTCTTAGTATATATGGAAATCTCCCAAGCATTTATAAATTTGATTCTGTCAAATAAAAGACTAAATTCATTGGCAAGACAAAGCTCATGGGTGATTAGGAAGGTTCTAGAGAGTAAAACTTAAGAATCTTTGTACAAAAGAAATATTTAATATACATTTGGTGAAATCCATTGGGTGAATTCTTTCTTATCCTCCTAATGAATTACCAGTCCATAAAACTTTTCTTTATGAGGAAGGTATTCTCAATATGATACTCATACACTCCTCCTGAATTTTCCTTCTTTCATCAGAACTGTTGTATCACCATTATAGGGAGCTTCCAGAGACGTGGGTGCCTCTGATAGAGAAGATTGGCAACTGTACTCTGTAATACATAGTTTTATTTGCTTGTTCCTTTTAGTCCAGCTTTTTTATTTCCTCAGTTTAGTAATTCATTTGATTCTTCCTTTGAAAATTTGGATGCTAAAGCATTTGGTGCAAATAGATTTAATAATGATGTTTCTTCATTATCTATGATGTCTGATTAAATCATTTAATTAAATCTATTTTAGTTTTAACTTTGAGATCAGGATTTGCCTTTTTTTGCATCAGCTAAAGCATAACAAAATCTATTCTAGTCCTTTATTCTTACTTCTATACGTGTCTTTCATTTTTAAATGCCTTTCACATTTTGTCAGATTCTGGTTTTTTATCCATTCTGTTAAATGATGTTTTCTTGCTTTTGTTTTATGTGTAAGTTCATCCCATTTACAAACTGGGACACTAATATATTATTGGTGGAATTGTGAACAGATCAAACCATTCTGGAGAGCAGTTTGGAACTATGCCCAAAAGAGTTATCAAACTATGCATACCCTTTGATCTAGCAGTATTTCTACTGGGCCTGTATCTCAAGAGATCATAAAAAGGGGAAAAGGACCCAAATGTGCAAAAATGTTTGTAGCAGCTCTTTTTGTACTTGCAAGAAACTGGAAACTGAGTGGAAGCCCCTAAGTTGGAGAATAAGTTATGGTATATGAATGTTATGGAATATTATTGTTCTATAAAGAAATGATCAGCATGATTTCAAAAATGCCTGGAGAGACTTACAGAAATTGATAAGTGAAGTGAGTTGAACCAGGAGAACATTATACGCAGCAAAGCAAGATTATATGATGATCAATTCTGATGGGTGTGACTTTTTTCAACAGTGAGGTGATTCATGCCAGTTTTAATGGTCTTGTGATGAAGAGAGCTATCTGAACCTAGAGAGAGGACTGTGGTGACTGAGTGTGGATCACAACATAGTATTTTCACTTTTTTGTATTGATTGCTTGCATTTTGCTTTTTTTCTCATTTTTTTTCTTTTTGATGATTTTTCTTGTGCAGCATAATTGTGGAAATTTGTACAGAAGAATTGCACATGTTTTGGATTACTTACTGTCTAGGGGAGGGAGTGGGGGAAAGGGAGGGGAAAAATTTGAAACAAAAGATTTTACAAGGATGAATGTTGAAAATTATCTATGCATATGTTTTAAAGATAAAAATCTTTAATAAAATAAATAAAATGTTTAGATATTGTTTAAACATTTCTCAACTGTTTAAAAAAAAAGATCTCTTCCTAGGTATTGTCTAGTCATCTCATACTTAACATATCCAAAATGATCTCATTATCTTCTCCAATAAAGCAATTTCTGTGTGACAAACTTCATTGCTTCTTTTGAAGGTTTCACCATATTTCTGGTTATTAATTCATTCCTTACTTTCTTTCGTCCCCACAGCCAATCAAAGTTGTATAGTTTTAAGGCTTTTTGAATCCATGTAGTACAAGTCCATTGATAAATGAAGAAATTAAGACCTAGAAAGTGTGAATTACTGATGTCATAAAGCAGGAAAGGGCAGAGGTAGAGATTGTAACTCAGGTTTTCTGATTCCAAATCTAATGTTCTTTCCATCATACCAAATTGCCTCTCAGTTGCCAAAATTTGTCATTTATGCCTCTATACCATATCATACATCAACCTCCTTATTATCACTTACATGGACACTACCCTAGGCCAGATATTCATTACTGCTCACCTTGACTATTAAAAATTACCTGTAATTGGACTCCTGAGATTTAGTATTTTCCTTCTTTATTCCATTCTCCACACAACTATGAAAACTGTCTTCTTGAAGTGTATGTTGGATCCTACCATTTTTCTATATGAGATATTAATGGTTTCTTATTTTCTTTAGGACAAAATAGAAACATCTTCATTTAACATTGAAAGCCCTTCAACATTTGGCTCCAATTTACCTTTAAGATTTACTGTATGTTGTCCCCTTTCTTCTAGTCTATATTTCAACAAAATTGACTTATTTGCTATTCTTCAAGCTCCACACTATGTTTCTTTTTGCCTAATCTCATGTCTAGATATTACTTCTGCTTTCTAGAATCCCTAATTTCCTTTAAAGCTCGGGTCTGGTGCCACCTCCCAAAGGGAAGTTCAAGTCTTTTCTGGTCCCAAACACTGTTAGTGCTTGTTCTTTCCTCCTTAAAATACTATATACAACCAATAGAATGTAACTTCCTTGAGGATAGGCCTTGTCATTCTTGTCCATGCCTTGGACTTAATGTTTGTTTAACTGGATTGAAGCCAAAAGAGATTATTTTAAAGTGAAGCTCCCAAGACTGAACTCAATATATAAACCCAGAACTTCAGGTCCTGGGGCAAGAATTACCCAGCCAGGTAGTATCACAGAATATCAACATTGTGCTTAATGTAATGCCTGTAATACTGTTACTAAGGAGGCTAAGACTAGTAGACTGATTGAATTCAGAAGTTCTAAACCCTTTAGTTTTTCAGTTCTTTGATACTACAAAAAGAGCACTATAAATATTTTTATATGAATTCTTTTCTTCTTTCTTTAATTTCATGAGTGAGGTCTCTTCCTTTTCCTTTGAAAACCATGATTATAAACTGGTAGTCCTAACTAGAGCTGCTGTTGTTCCTTTCATAAAGAAATCAATAGCTTGTACCTTACCATTGTACCCATTATGCCGATCTCAGCTTCTTGGTACTCACATCAGAATTGGACAACTCCAGAAAGAAATAGTGATACTTTCCAGTGGAACTACACTGTCAGTTGCCTATGTTAGTGAGAGAAGGGATCATCAGTGCCTTGGTACCTTGAAAATTCACCCAGGTAGTTTGACATTTTAAGAATTTGCATGGTTTACTTAATAGAGGTTGTCCAATTTTTGTTTTTTTAATTCTTCCAAGAGAACTTTTTGTTAGAGAGCAACTCATATCATCCTTTGAGGCCTTCATCTGGAGATGTTTTGCCTTCAGTATCCTCAGGGTTTGAGGTCTGTTCTTCCTTGTCTCCATAATAGCTATCTAAGGTCAAAGCTCTTTTTGCTTTTTTTTTTTTTTTGCTCATTTTTAAAGGTTGGGGTCTGTTATTAGGGCAAAGAGGAGATTATTCCAAGTTTCCTCTACAGGCAATAGCAGCGTCAGGCTGCTCTGGGGCTGGGTCTGCTGGCTCTCCTTCCTATGCTCAGTGGACTTAGTTAAGTCCTTTTGTTATGCTGTGGTTTAGGAGCTCACTATTTGCCCTCTGTAGTTGCACTGATGGTTTCACAGCTAGTCTGTTGCTTCACCAGCTTCTGAACCAGGACAGAATAGCGAATCCTGCTATATTTTGGCTAAGAACCTCCCAGTAGATTCCCTTCAGCATGCAGAGATCTCTTTGCATTGTGCCTGCACTGGATTACCTCCCACCCCTCCATTCCCACTCCTCTGACTCCCGCCCAATTGAGACAGACCTTTCCTGAAGTTCTTCCAAAAAATCTTCTGCCAGAAATGTTACACTCAAAATATTTGTGGGTTCTGTCACTTCAAAACCTGTTCAGAGGTTTGAACTGTTGTTGATTCTGAGGGAAGTCAGGAAGAACTCAAAGACTTGTCTACTCTCTGCCATCTTGGCTCTTCCCTGTCCCCTCACCCTTGTCCAGGCTTAATCTGGCAACTGTTGTATGTTGTTTGAGTATCAGTTTTCTCATCCCCCCAAAAAAGGCACCTTAGAAAGAATTCTATATTTTGAATAATTTCTGCTCTAGTCAATAGGCTGCCTCTGTCATGGGGAGGATAATGGTACAGTTAATTATTGTTTCTATTTTAAGCATAATGTACAGGACAGAGAAATTTTATCCCCTAGCTGATAATACCTGAAAATTCAGCCTTTTGTCTCTATATGAGATCAACATAAAAGCCAGAATGGGATTGTACAGGCGAAAGAAAGATGGTTTTGGAGTCAGAAGGTCTCCTGAATTCAAACAATCCCAACACTGAGGTTAACTATCTCTGTGATCTTGGACAATAATATGTTTGTCATGTTTTGTAGCTAACATTTATGTAGTATTTTAAAGTTTGCAAAGTTCCTTATATCATCTCATTTGATTCTCATAACAGTCCTGTGAGGAAGATTCTAATTTATTTCATCTCCTGGACCTGATATTCTTATTCTGTAAAATGAAGGGACTGGACTAAATGGCCTCAAAGATCTCTTCCAGCTATTGATCTAAGATCTTGTGATGAAATTATGTGATCAACTGTAATGGACTTTTTTTTTCAACAATGCAGTGATAAAGACAATTTCCATAGATTTTTTTTTTTTTTTGTTTTTTTTTCTTTCTCATTTTCTCTCTTTTTGATCTGATTTTTCTTGGGCAGCATGCTATGGAAATATGTTTAGAAGAACACATGTTTAACCTATATAGAATTGTTTGCTGTCTTGAGAAGGGGGGCAGAGGGGTGGGAGAAATCTGTAATACAAGATTTTGCAAAAGTGAATGCTCAAAACTATCTTTGCATGTATTTGGAAAAATAAAATATTGCTGAAAAGAAAAAAATGGGAATTGAAGGGACATCCATCAACTGGGGAATGTCTAAACAGAAGTTATATGATTGTGATGGAATACTATTATGTGTAAGAAATAATTAGCTAGATGCTCTTGGAAAAACCTGGAAAGATTTATATGAACTCATGCAAAGTGAAGTGAATATCAGATCTAGAGGAACATCGTATACAGTAATAGCAATTGTAAGATGATCAACTGTGAATAACTCTAATATTCTCAGTAATACAATGGTTCAAGTCTGAAGGACTCATGATGGAAAATGCTATCCATTCCCAGAGGAAAAAGCTCATACAGATCAAAGCATGTTTTTAAAAAAACAAAATGGGGGGGGGGCGGGGGCAGAGCCAAGATGGCGAACTGCAGACAGTGTTCTCTGTGAGCTTCTGAGACCTTCCCTCAGACCCAGACAAAATGAGCCCCCGAAATGGTTTGCGAGTGAGGGCTCCACCAAACACTTGGACTATAACGCACTTCTATCAACAATCTACCTTGAAAAAACTCCGGAGAAGGTTAGCCTCGGGGAAATCGGCTGCTGGCTGCAATCAGACGCCAGTGCGCCCGGGGTGGAAGTGAGGCTGCAACAGAGGCAGATTTTAGGCACCCAGGAAGCTCTTGGGAGACGCCTGGGCCACTTTGCTCTGCTTGTGGGCAGGTGCTTTGGCAGATCTGCCTTTGGTAAAGGGTGGATTGAGAGCAGCTGAAAACATGGTCCTAGTGTGGATCTAGCCCGACCAGCCTCAGACCGGAAGTCAACTCGGCAAACTGCCCCAGGGCAAATTGAAACTGCAGTAGTACTCCCTGCTGGTGACTGATACCTCAGCTGAAAACCATGAGTAAGAAGCAGAAGAAAGTGCTCACCATAGACAGCTTTTATGGAGAAAAAATAGAGCAGTCCCCAGATCCTAAGATTCTGAAAACAATCCCAGATGAAGCCACAAAGGCAGACTTAAGCTGGTCTCCCTTTCAGAAGGTTTACCTGGAAGATTGCATAAAGTATCTCAAAAGAGAGCTGGAAGAAGAATGGGGAAATAAATTGAGATCAGGGCAATAGAGATATCAAAAACTGGAAAACAGGACTGGTGAATTGGAAAAAGACAACAATTCACTGAAAAACAAAATTAGTGAATTGGAAAAAATCACCAATTCACTAGAAAATAAAAATGGTGAACTGGAAAAAGACAACAATTCACTGAAAAGCAAAATTGGTGAATTGGAAAAAATTACCAATTCACTGGAAAATAAAAATGGCGAATTGGAAAAAGACAATTCACTGAAAAACAAAATTGGTGATCTGGAAAAAGACAACAATTCACTGAAAAACAAAATTGATGAATTGGAAAAAGACAACAATTCATTGAAAAATAAAATTGGCAAAATGGAAAAGGAATGCATTGAATCAAGAAATTCAATTGGCCAGCTACAAAAGGAGCTAAAAAAGATAACTGAAGGAAATAATACTTTAAAAATTAAAATTGAACAAATGCAAGTGAATGACTCAATAAGACTTCAAGAATCAGTCAAACAAAAACAAAAAAAATGAAAAAATAGAAGAAAATATGAAATATCTCCTAGGAAAAACAACTGACTTGGAAAACAGATCCAGGAGAGACAATCTAAGGATTATTGGACTCCCTGAAAGCCACGATGAAAAAAAGAACCTTGAGGCTATCTTCCAGGAAATCATGAAAGAGAATTGTCCTGATGTTTTAGAATCAGAAGGCAAAATTGGCATTGAAAGAATTCACTGATCACCTCCTGAAAGAGACCCCAAAATTAAAACCCCAAGGAATATCGTGGCCAAATTTCAGGACTATCACACCAAGGAAAGGATATTGCAAGCAGCTAGAAAGAAACAGTTCATATACCGAGGAACTGTAATTAGAATTACACAAGATCTGTCAGCTTCCACATTAAAGAATCGAAGGGCCTGGAATCAGATATTCCAAAAGGCAAAAGAACTTGGATTACAGCCAAGCATAAGTTATCCAGCTAGAATGAGCATCATCTTCCAGGGAAGAAGATGGTCATTCAATGATACAGGAGAATTTCACCTATTTCTAATGAAAATACCAGATCTGAAAAAAAAAATTTGACCTCCAAATAGAGAACTCAAGAGAAGCATAAAAAGGTAAAAAGGAAAACTCTTGAGAACTATATTTCTACTATAAGTATCCTTGAAGAATGGGGGTATAATTTGATTTTTCTTTGATAATAATGGAAAAGAAATTAGAGGGGATACCATAATGAAAAAGAAAAAAGGGGGGGAAGAAGGCAAAATAAAGTAAAAATAAAGGAGGTAAAATAAGGCAAAATCTCATAAAGAAACATAGAAGATCTAATATAATTGAGGGAAAGAAGAGAGGGCGATGAGTATTGTGTAAACCTTACTCTCATTAGATTGGACTCTAAGAGAGTGTATCAGACACATTTGGCTTCAAAGAAAGGCCTGACCCTCCTTGTGGGAAGGTGGGAGGGAAAGGAGGAAAGGAAAGGGATAAACTAATAGAAGGATTAGGGGAAAGGTATAAAGGGGAGGGAGGGATTCTAAAGGGGGGAGGACTATTGGTGGGAGGTGGTCATCAAAAATAAAGTACTGGGGAGAAGGGAAGGGAGAGAGGGGAAAGGGAAGAGAAAATCATAACTCTGGGTAAATAAGATGGCAGGGAATACATATATAGTTATTTTAACTGTGAATATGAATGGGATGAACTCTCCCATAAAACGAAAGCGGGTAGCAGACTGGATTAAAAGCCAGAATCCTACAATAAGTTGTTTACAAGAAACACATCTAAAACATAGAGATACATACAGAGTGAAGGTAAAGGGCTGGAGCAGAATCTTCTATGCTTCAGGTAAAAAAAGAAAGGCAGGGGTAGCAATCCTTATCTCAGATCAAGTAAAAACAAAAATCGATCTAATTAAAAGAGATAAGGAAGGAAACTATATTTTACTAAAGGGTACCATAGACAATGATGCGGTATCAATACTAAACATATATGCACCAAGTAGTATAGCATCCAAATTCCTAGAGGAAACTAACAGAGATGCAAGGAGAAATAGACAGTAATACTATACTAGTGGGGGATCTCAACCTTGCTCTCTCAGAATTAGATAAATCAAATCACAAAATCAATAAGAAAGAAGTTAGGGAGGTAAACAAAAGGCTAGAAAAGTTAGGTATGATAGATCTCTGGAGGAAACTGAATGGTGATAGAAGGGAGTATACTTTTTTCTCAGGGGTTCATGGAACTTACACAAAAATTGATCATGTGTTAGGGCATAAAAACTTCAAAATCAAATGCAGAAAAGCAGAAATAGTAAATGCATCCTTCTCAGATCATGATGCAATAAAGCTCTCATGTAATATAAGGCCAGGAGAAAATAGACCACAAGTTAATTGGAAATTAAATTATCTAATCCTGAAGAATGAATGGGTGAAAGAGCAAATTATAGACACAATCGATAATTTCATCCAGGAGAATGACAATAATGAAACAACATACCAAAACTTGTGGGACACGGCTAAAGTGGTTATAAGGGGTAATTTTATATCTTTAGATGCTTACTTGCATAAAACAGAGAAAGAAAAGATCAATGAAGGGGCTTACAATTAAAAAAGCTAGAAAAAGACCAAATTACAAACCCTCAATTAAATACCAAATTGGAAATTCTGAAAATTAAACAGGAGATCAATAAAATTGAAAATAAGAAAACTATCGAATTAATAAATAAAACCAAGGGTTGGTTTTATGAAAAAACCAACAAAATACATAAGCCTTTAGTTAATTTGATTAGAAAAAGGAAAGAGAAAAATCAAATTGTTAGTTTCAAAAATGATAAGAGAGAACTTTCCTCCAATGAAGAGGAAATTAGAGTAATAATTAGGAGTTTCTTTGCCCAACTTTATGCCAATAAATTTGATAATGTAAATGAAATGGAGGAATATCTACAAAAATATAGATTGCCTAGGTTAACAGAAGAGGAAATAAATTATTTAAATAGCCCCATTTTGGAAAAAGAAATAGAACAAGCTATTAATCAACTCCCTAAGAAAAAATCTCCAGGGCCAGATGGATTTACATGTGAATTTTACCAAACATTCAAAGAACAATTAATCCCAATACTATATAAACTATTTGAAAAAATAGGGAAAGAAGGTGTACTACCAAATTCCTTCTATGACACAGATATGGTGCTGATAGCTAAACTAGGTAGAGAGAAAACTGAGAAAGAAAACTATAGACCAATTTCCCTAATGAATATTGATGCAAAAATTTTAAATAAGATTTTAGC
>JAJPUD010006094.1:64645-134645 GCA_023553655.1 Myrmecobius fasciatus | reverse complement strand
AGCTTGATACCTTTTTGAGCATAGTTCCAAATTACTCTCCAGAATGGTTGGATCCATTCACAGTTCCACCAATAATGTATCAGTGTCCCAGTTTTACCACATCCCCTACAACATCCATCATTATCTTTTCCTGTCATCTTAGCCAGTCTGACAGGTGTGTAGTGGTATCTCAGAGTTGTCTTAATTTGGATTTCTCTGATCAATAGTGATTTGGAGCACCTTTTCATATGACTAGAAATAGTTTTAATTTCATCATCTGAAAATTGTCTGTTCATATCTTTTGGCCATTTATCAATTGGAGAGTGGCTTGAATTCTTATAAATATGAGACAATTCTCTCTATATATTTTAGAAATGAGGCCTTTATCAGAACCCTTAAATGTAAAGATGATTTCCCAATTTATTGCTTGCCTCCTAATCTTGTCTGCATTAGATTTTTTTTTTTTGGTACAAAACCTTTTTAACTTAATATAGTCAAAATTATCTATCTGGTGTTCAATTAATAGTTCCAGTTCTTCTTTGGACACAAAGTCCTTCCTTTTCCACAAATCTGAGAGATAAACTATCCTACGTTCCTATAATTTGTTTATAATATCACTATGTCTAAATCATCATTTAGATATTATCTTGGTATGTGGTGTTAGGTGTAGGTTAAGCCCTAATTTCTTCCATAGTAGTTTCCAATTTTCCCAGTGGTTTTTGTCAAATAGTGAGTTCTTATCCCAAAACCTGGGGTCTTTGGGTTTGTCAAAAACTAGATTGCTATACTTATTGCCTAGTTTGTCCTGTGATCCTATCCTATTCCACTAATCAACTACTCTGTTTCTTAGGCAGTAGCAAACGGTTTTGATGACTGCTGTTTCTATTATAGTTTTAGATCTGGTACAGCAAAACTCCCTTCATGAGCATTTTTTTTTTCATTAATTCCCTTGAAATTCTTGACCTTTTATTCTTCCAGATGAACTTTGCTACTATTTTTTTTCTAGATTTGTAAAATAATTTCTTAGGAGTTTGGTATGGCACTAAATAAATAAATTAATTTAGGTAGTATTGTCATTTTTTATTTATTTGCTTGCCTATCCATGAACACTTGATATTTTTCCAACTGATTGGGTCTGACTTTATTCGTGTGGAAAGTGTTTTGTAGTTAAGTTCATATAGTTCCTGACTTTCCCTTAGCAAATAGATTCCCAAATATTTTATACTATCGACAGTTATTTTGAATGGAATTTATTTTTGTATCTCTTGCTGCTGAACTTTCTTAGTAATATATAAAAATGCTGATGATTTATGTATTAATTTAATTTATATTAATAAAGTAGTAATAATATTAAGGCTATCCTTATTATTATAAGGTAATAACAATAAGAGTAACCTTATTAGTAAAGAGAGACAGAAAAGAAAAGAATGCTTTGGATAAAACCTTAGGGAATACTCATTGGCACACCAGAATTCTATTTGATTGTAGAAACAACAGGGACCAATTGAAGGTTATTGAATAGATGAATGGCCACATGATCAAATCTGAGCATTAGAAAATCAAGTTGATAGTCTTGGAGACCCAATAAAGAGGCACTGTCTTAATGTTACAAATGTAAAGTTTTTCACTTGTGATCAAGATGACATTTTCAAATATAGAATGTGGATGCCTTAACCAGACAATAGTTTTGTCCCCAGTTTTCTTTTCTTTTTTTTTTCCTTGATGTCAGTGGACCATAAAATTAGTACAAATGACTTGTCCTCTGGAACCCACAAGAAATGAACTGATATTAGGCTTCATTTTAGGAATTGTTGATGATAATAGGAAAATGATAATGACATCATACTCTTCCCTAATGACAAAATATCTGAATTTTTATCAAAAGACGCTGGCAAATTATAAAACACGAAAAAGAAGATTATTTGGATGGCAGATGGTCTCAGGATTATTTATAATAGAATTGGTTGCAGGAACTGCTTAAATTTAGCCTGGAGAGCAGAAGCCTTCAGTAAAACAAAATAGCTATTAGAAAGTATTTCAAAGGAAGTTAGAATGAAAGAGTTTATAGGCTTATCATGTTTGTTTCTAGAGAGTAGAACTACAAAAAATAGAATGGGTTTCCTTAGAGGCCAATCTGGCCTTAGTGTAAACCAACGAAACAAACAAACCAAAAAAAAGCAACTTTAGATGAAAAAATTCACAGTGAGGCTCAAGTAAGATAATATTTGTTAAGCACTTAACACATAATAGGCATTTAATAATTTCTTGGTTTTTTTCCTATGATATATTTCCATGTCTATCAAGAAGAATTGTCCAATGCTTTTGAAAGATAGGCTATTTATTATAGATATACTTTCTTCCATTCCACACTGTGAGGGAAAAAAATCATTCTTTGGTTAGTTTTGCTAATTTTAATACACCACTTATCACCACCATAGTTTCCATTAACCTATAAAAATGACTAGAGATTTGGCTTTGATACCCAGAAACTCTAAATCCTCTGTTGTTTTTCCCTCATCTTCTAACAGATGTTAGTAGTTTGATATTATATGTAATTTGTAAGCTGGGTAATGCTAAACAATTTTAGAAGTTATTTAAGGTTCTTAGACAAGATTATTATCCAATTTTTTTAAAAAGTGATTTTTCAAAATTCATAGAGGTAATAAGACACAGAATCAAAATTTTAACATTATATCCTCAGTTTCTAATCTTTGTCTTTTGGAAATTCAGTATTCCATCTGTAGATTATACCACATTATATAGATTTGGGTTAGCTGTGGAAATTGTCCCCATCCTAGATGATTGACTATACATTTCAAAAAGATTTGCTGCTGTCTTGAAAAAAAAATCATGTCACACTTCTTACTTGCTGATTTAAAAAACAAAACACTATCGGGGCAGCTAGGTGGTGCAGGGGATAGAGCACCAGCCCTGAAGTCAGGAGGACCTGAGTTCAAATCTGGTCTCAGACACTTAACAATCCCTAGCTATGTGACCCTGGGCAAGTCACTTAACCCCAATTGCCTCAGCAAAAAGCAAAGAAAAATAAAATAAAAAAAAAATAAAAAAATAAAAAAAACACTATCATTTATATTTATTGAAAGTTAAATGAGAGTATTTAAAGAAAGCAGGATCCATTTGCTTTGGTTAAAGTTTTTGATTTGCTCTTTGGGGAAAAGACTTATGGGTGGTTTATATATCTTCCCCTTTATGTGCTACAGGCTTTCATTATTACTAGAAAGGAGACAGCACATTACCCCACTCTACCCAGTGATAGGACTTTTACCCTATTTTCTACTATTCTGCCAGCACACAATAAAAATTCATGTTCAACAGCTAGGGATTAGTTATAAAGTTCTCCTTTCCAAATAATCCTGCATAGAGTAGTATAAAAGTGTTCATAGGATCATTTAGCTCAACCTCAGAAGGTGAAATCTTTATCCAAGGAACCAGGTTTAGCAAATAGCAGGTATGACATTGGAACTCAAGTTTTATAACAAGAAAAAAAAAGCTACTGGTCTTTTTACTTATACATTTTGCTTCTCAAGTTTACGTAGTACAATTTTCACTTCCACCTCTTTTGAAACCTTTCTATCCATTAGTCATGAAGCATTTTGAAAGTATTTGTTATGTACCAAGCCATATCCAAAGAAAAGATGAGCAAAGAAAGCTCTAGAGAACATTGACCTATAAAAGGCATAGTGCTAGTGCATGCCCCTTCCTAACTCCTTGCTTTTGAGTTAATAACATCATTATAAGAGTCACTTTTCTTGCCTTTGAAATAAGAGAATTGGCCAAAAATGATTTCTTAAGTGACTCTCAGCTTTATTGATTTATAATTCTATTGAATACACCTAAAAAGCAATTAAATAATTGACAATATAGAACTATAATTTTAGAATGCCATGGGTATGTCTCCTACTCCAAAGCCCTACAGACCCATTTAATCAAAAAAATTCATTCTGTACCATCAACTTCCAATTCTTTTTTTTTAATTGGATAACCCTACCATGTCTACATCCTATTTGTTATACTATTTAGGCAATACTATAATTCCCTTCAAATCACTGGGAAGTAAAAGTGACTCTTTTTTTAAGCAAATTTCTCATGGCATTCTTCACTTCTGTGTTCCTCACTGTGTAAATTATAGGATTTAACATGGGGGTAAAAATAGCAAAAAAAACAGTGACTAATTTGTCAATCGTATAAGTACAAACAGGTCGTGTGTAGGTGAAGATACAGGGCACAAAGAACAAGATTACCACAAGAAAATGGGAGCCGCAGGTAGAGAGGGCTTTGCGTCGCCCCTCCAAGCTGTATGTCTTTAAGGAGCACAAGATGACAGTATAGGACACAAGAAGCATGGAGAAAATCAACATGCACATGACTCCACTATTAGCAGCAACAACCATCCCCAACATATAGGTGTCAGTGCAGGCAAGTTTTAGCAATGGGAACAGGTCACACATGAAGTGATCAATGACGTTGGGGCCACAGAAGGGTAGATGGATCATGAAGAGGATCTGGGCAGTGGCGTGTACCAAGCCCCCCACCCAGACCACTAGTACCAACAAGCGGCACACACGGGGTCGCAAAATAGTCATGTAGTGCAAGGGCTTACAAATGGCAACATAGCGGTCATAGGCCATGACAATGAGAAGGATGATCTCGGAGCCTCCAAGAAAATGTTCAACAAATAGCTGAGTGAGACAGCTATTGAAGGTGATGGTTCTTCTGTCATACAGCAAGTCAATTATCATCTTAGGAGTAGTGACAGAGGTATAGCAAGCATCAATAAAAGATAAATAAGTAAGAAAGAAGTACATGGGAGCTGAAAGAGCAGGGCTTAAAGCAATGGTGACTGCAATAAACAGGTTGGCCAATGCAGTGAAGAGGAAGATGAATAAAAATACAACAAAGAATATTTTCTGCAGCTGCGGGTTTTGTGTAAGTCCCAGGAGGATAAATTCAGTCACATTGTTTGGAGAATCAGAGTATTCCATTCAGGGAGGGAACACTGCATGGAAACCCAGTCTACCTGGAAAGAATGGAATACACACCTAATTAATGAACCAGATTCTCCAAGGAACAAACATCATAGGATCATGATTTGAGAGTTCATAGGGATCTTAGAAGTGACAAGGTCTAAATTAATTTTATAGATGAGGAAATTAAGCACCAAATCATTTTTGCAAGTTAATACCAAAATATAAGTAATACATAGAGTTGGAACTGGAATACAAGATCTCTGATTCTCACACCATCATTTTTAAAAATTTATATTGTTTTTGTAATAAAAGAAAAATAAACATTTATATATTTACATCAATGAAATCACAGTGAAAAACAAAACAGAAACCAAGAAAAGGAATCGGGAAGAGTATATTATATTTTGTAAAAAAAGAAAAAAAGAAAGAAAAAGAAAAAGAAAAGGAAAAGGAAAAAGAAAGAACCTCTTGCTTCCAGGTTATTGAAATCCCAAACATTTCTTTGAGTTGTATAGAATCCCAGGGATATGAAAGCCTTAATATATTTATGAAAAAGAATACATAGACATTTTCCAATTTTCAGGATGATTTTCAGAACTAAAATAAGCTGCTCATTATTATATTTTTCTTCATTTGAATATGTATGAAATAAAACAATGTTGTCACTACTGAGTTTTTAAACACCATTTAATAAAGAAACAAAATTTTGAGGAACATATGAAAAACTCTTTTACATAAGATTACAACACTAAAATGTACCATAAATTTCTCCTTTTTCACAGACAAAAATTTCTCCTTTTAAAAATAGTTTTAAATATGAAAATATACACAAGAATTGTATTGTGTAAATACTGAATTGTTAGTCCCTTTCTATGGACATTCACTGATTTGTTTTTTTTTTTCTAAACTAGTTTATTTCTAAATATTAATTTTTTTTATATTAGACATAGGCATTTTGTGGTTGTAGTTCAGCAATTTCACTCATGTCCCACTCTTTATGACCTAATTTTGGTAGGATGGTTTTGTCAAAGATATAGGAATGGTTTGCCATTTCTTTCTCCAGATCATCTTTCCGATGAGGAAACTGAGGTAAACTAAGTTAGATAACTTACTCAGTTTCTCACAGCTGGTAAATGTCTGAGAACAGATTTGAACTCAGGATGAGTCTTCCTGAATCCAGGATTTACACAGTATCCACTGTGCCAACTACCTACCACTGTTCTACACACTAACAGCTTTTTAATGATTTTTATAATAATTTCTGAATCAACAGTCATATCCATTGGGCAAATCCTCAGCCCACAACTGCACTTCTTTCTTGTCATGATTGTTTATTTTCAAACCTTTTTCTTTCTGCTCTCCTTTATTTTCAATAATCCCCCATTGCTATCTCTTAGCTAGTACCACCTGACTTAGGAAAAGAAAACCCAATCTAATGAAGCAATCAATTCATTAAATCAATTGCCTACTCTTCCCAAAGCAGGATGTAATTAAAACCAACTTTTTCATTAAAAACATTTTTTTCTGCCTTTCAAAGAGAAATGGAACAAGAACCATCTGCATGTCTATAATGAGTAGATTCATGGTCACTTAAAAAGATAGAAATGGGAGTTTTTAAGCATTTTTTTTCATTCTACTTTTGATTTCCAAAGACATCCATTTTCAATGACTATTCGAGTGTATAGAAATTCAAAAGTCTCTCTGTATTTGTACTTCTCTAAATCTCTCCATCTCTGTCTCTTTCTCTTTCTGTACCTCCCTGTCTCTATGTCTCTGCCTCTGTGGTTCTGTGTGTGTCTCTGTGTCTGTCTAGCTATCCATCTCTCTCACACATACACACACACACAAATTACATTGAGTAATGTGGCAAAGGTGCACAAATGCTTTTGTTTAGAGGAATTATATATTTGTATGAAGTGGTAGTGGTACTGGTAATGGTAGTGGTTGAAAATGGCCATCTCTGGAAGGAGAGGCGTAAGGGCACTAAACCAAGATAAAAATAAAGAAACAATTTTAATAAAAGAAATTATATCACTTATAAGGCTTATGAACTCTTCTTTCAAACTGCATTTATATACACATCCATTCATATACTTTATGATCACCTATGAATAGCTAATATGATTGAGCAGATTGGCAAGTAGACCTAAACTGAAAAAACACACAGTAAATATTGATGGGTGATATTGTATAGCCCTCAGCATGTCTACTCAATCTCTTTTAAAAGGCCTGGCCAAATTCACCTTCAATTCAGAGGTCAAAAAATATTAGCTTTTCTTAATTCCTAAGTCTCACCTGTGAGCTCTTTGTACTGGGCTGCTTAGCTAGGCACACTGCTCAGGTATCCAACTGACTATTGTTTCAGTTAAAGTCAGCAAAGAGAAGAGAAGATGTTACCCATGAAGAGCTGAACATTTCAGCTAAAATTGTCTTGATTAAAAAGCATAACCTTCAAGGGAATCTTTGGAAAATGTCTTTCTCTATAGCCTCAGAACTTTGAACATGTGTTGTTTTGTAGAGTACGTTTTGTTAAATGTCTTCATCTATGGCAGATAATGAATCCTCAGGAGCATTTCAGTCTAATTAAATAAATTTGGTGAACATGCAATTGTTCTTATTACTTAACTAAATGCTGTTGTAAAACTTTGAAAGTTCTGAAATTGAGGCTTTTTTTTTTATTTTGCTTGTCTAGAAGAGAACAATGCATGAGTCCAAGTCCAAGTCCTTATTATGTGGTTCCATTATATTGAATTATTTTGTTTTTTTCTGGATGATTGCAATGTTTTTATTTTACTGTGATTTGGTTAAAATACTCATGGTAGTTTTTGTTTTGTCATCACTTTTAGGAGATAATTGGAAGATTCTTTAAATACTAAGATTCTCGGATATTGGGGCAGTTGTACTTAACAATTTCTCAAAACATGTCAAGGTATTTTTTATCATGGTTTTTCAGGTAATCCATTTAAAAAAATTCTCTCTCCTGGATGTGTTTTCTTGATCAATTGTTTGCTTTTCTTTTTCTATATGAGAAATTTTCATATTATCTTCCATTTTTTTCAAATTTTTGTTCAGTTTTATTATTATATTATTTATAATATAAATAAATATTTATATTATTTATTATAACTTCTTATGAAGTTATTAGTTTTCATTTCCTCAGTTTTAAATTTTCAGGAATCATTTACTTATTTGTTCATTTATTTATTGTTGAGCTTTTGCAACTCCTTTTCTATTTGGACAATTCTACTTAAAAAGTGTTTTGTTTTGTTTTGTTTTTTCCTTTTTTTCAGTGAATTTTTGTGCTTCTCTTTCTATTTGGCCGATTCTACTTCTTAAAACATTCTTCTCCTCATTGGCTTTTTTGCATTTCTTTTGCCATTTGTACTAAACCATTTTTAATGTGTTTTTTCCCCCAGTATTTTTTGTGTCTCCTTTACCAGTGTTGGGCTGGTTTTCATGATTTTCTTGCTTCACTCTCATTTTTCTTTCAGGGTTTTTTTGTCTACCTCTCTTACTTGAATTTCAAAATTCTTTTTGATATGACCCATATTTTTCTTGAAGGTTTTAAATTTAGGAGCTTTGATTTTGTTTTCTTCTGAATGTATCTTTTGTTTTTTCTTATCCCTACAGGCTCTTTCAGTTTTTTTTTCTTCCTTTTTTTTTTTTTGTTTGCTCATTTCCCTAGCCAATTTCTTCACTTTTTACTATTAGAATGATTCTTGCCTTCCAGCATAAAGGGACATTATTCCAAGCTTCAAGGTTTTTGTCCAACTGTTTTCAGAGATATGTACACAGACCTATCATTTTATCATTGACCCTTACAAAACTTTTCCCTCCTTCCCCCCACCCTCTGCACTAAATGACAGGTAGTCCAATATATGTTAAATATGTTAAAATATATGATAAATTCAATATATGTATGCATATTTATAGAGTTATCTTGCACAAAAAATATTGGATCAAGAAAGGGAAAAAAAAAAACCTGAGAAGGAAAACATTTATAGAGTCATCTTGCTGCACAAAAAAATATTGGATCAAGAAAGGAAACAAACAAACAAAAAAAAAAACCTGAGAAGGAAAACAAAATGCAAGCAAACATCAAAAGAAAGTATGAACATGTTATTTTGTGGTCCACCCTCAGTTCTCACAGGCCTTTTCCTGTGTGTTTATGATTTTCTTCATCATTGAGCAATCAGAACTGGTTTGAATCATCTCATTATTGAAGAGAACCATGTCCATCAGAATTGATTATAGTATAGTCTTGTTGTTGCCATGTATAATGATCTCCTGGTTCTGTTCATTTCACTTAGCAACGGTTCGTGTAAGTCTCTCCAGGCCTCTCTGAAATCATCCTGTTAGTTGTTTCTTACAAAACAATAATATTCCATAACATTCATATATTGTAATTTATTCAGCTCTTGGGGTTGTAGTGCTGGGCGCGGAACCACGTGCGTGCGTGCGGATGCTGAGGAGCTTCTGGGAGAGTGCGTTGTCTCTTTAAATGTTCCAGGAACCCCTCCGCACACCTCTGATCAGTGAAGCCAGCTTGTATTCAACTGTAGCTCAGAAAAAGAGCGATTATCAAGAAGAATCGATTTCCCCGTACAAAAAACAGATGAGCCAGTTCGATTGGGCATTGGCAAGGCTAGATAATTCTGTTAGAAGAACCGGCCATATTACTGAAACACTTTTAGAGAACATTTTTCATGATATATGCAAAGAAGGAAATGCAAGTAGTAACTGGGCTTTGCTTTTACTGCATAGCTGTGGCTCTCTATTACCTGAACTAAAACCTTCAGAACGAACAGAATTTGTCCACAGGATATGGGACAAACTACAGCAGATAGGTGTGATATATGATATAAGCCACTACAATGCTTTACTTAAGGTATATCTTCAGAATGAGCATGTATTCTCACCAACTGATTGATGAGCATCCATTCAAATTCCAGTTTCTAACCACTATAAAAAGGGCTGCCACAAACATGGAGAGAGATATTTTATGATTGGATATTCAGGAGGATAGTTATGTAACAACGAATGATATTTATATGTGTATGTATGTATGAATGAGTATGTGTGTGCTTACATTTACACAAACCAATACTTCCAGTTAAGAATTGGTTTTGTTTCTTTGCTTGCTTGCTTGCTTTTTGTTGTTGATTTTAACAAATTGTTCTTGAAGCATACTGCGAATTCCAGACTTCAGAAACATTCATTGCATGTGTTCCAAGTAACAGTGCTAGACAGTAAAAAATATCTAAGGCTTATAATAGAAACATTAGTAAGTGTCATTGTTTTAGATATTCATATAAAACTATCTTGGATTTTTTGATTTGCTTTTTGGGGAAAAATATTTAAGGGGGATTTATGTATCTTCCCCTTTATGTGCTAGAGACATTTATTATTACTGGAAGGCAGACAGCAAATTATCTCATTCTACCCCTGGATAGCTCCTGATGACTTCTACCCTCTTTTCTACTAGTCTGCCAGCACACAATAAAAATTCACATTCAACAGCTAGTGGCTAATTATAAAGTTCTCCTTTCTAAATAATCCTATATAGCATAGTTTCAAGGTGTTCATAGCATCATGTAGTTCAAACCAGAAAGGGAAAATCTTTACTCAAGGTCACAGGGGTAGCAAATAGCAGGCATGAGATTGAAACTCAAGTTCTATAACAAGAAAAGTAATTGTCCTTCTACTTATATATTTTCTTTTAAGCCAGTACAATTTTCACTTCTCCTTTTTCTGAAACCAATCCATTCAATCACCATTAAGCATTTTGAATGTGTTTATTATGTGCCAGGTCATATCCAAGGAAAAAATGAGAAAGGAAAGTTCTAGAGTTGAACAGTGACTTGTAAAGTCATCGTGCTAATGCATGCCCCTTGCTAACTCCCTTAAAAAGTTGATAACATCATTCCAGGTCTCAATTTTATCTGTGAAATAAGGGAATTGACCAAAATGATTCCTTAAATAACTCTCAGCTTTATTAATCTATTTAATACACCCAATTGACAATACAGAACTATAATTTTAGAATGTCATGGTTTGTCTTCCACTTCACAACCCTACCTATCCATATAGCCAAAAACTTCATTTTGTGATGTCAACTTCCAATTCCTTTTTTTAAATTGGATACTCCCTCCATGACTATTTCCTATTTGTTATACTATTTAAGCAATACTATAATTCCCTTCAAATCATTGGGAAGTAGAAGTGACTGTTTTTTTAAGCAAATTTCTCATGGCATTCTTCACTTCTGTGTTCCTCACTGTGTAAATTATAGGATTTAACATGGGGGTAAAAATAGCAAAAAAAACAGTGACTAATTTGTCAATCGCATAAGTACATACAGGTCGTGTGTAGGTGAAGATACAGGGCACAAAGAACAAGACTACCACAAGAAAATGGGAGCCGCAGGTAGAGAGGGCTTTGCGTCGCCCCTCCAAGCTGTGTGTCTTTAAGGAGCACAAGATGACAGTATAGGATACAAGAAGCATGGAGAAAATCAATATGCACATGACTCCATTGTTAGCAGCAACAATTATCCCCAGCATATTGGTATCAGTGCAGGCAAGTTTTAGCAATGGGAACAGGTCACACATGAAGTGATCAATGACGTTGGGGCCACAGAAGGGTAAATGGATGATGAAGAGGATCTGAGCAGTACCATGTACCAAGCCCCCCACCCAGACCACTACTACCAACAAGCGGCACACACGGGGTCGCATAATAGTCATGTAGTGCAAGGGCTTACAAATGGCAACATAGCGGTCATAGGCCATGACAATGAGAAGGATGATCTCGGAGCCTCCAAGAAAATGTTCAACAAATAGCTGAGTGAGACAGCTATTGAAGGTGATGGTTCTTCTGTCATACAGCAAGTCAATTATCATCTTAGGAGTGGGAACTGAAGTATAGCAGGCATCAATAAAAGATAAAAAGGTGAGAAAGAAGTACATGGGAGCTGAAAGTGTAGGGCTTAGAGCAATGGTGACTGCAATAAGCAGGTTGGCCAATGCAGAGAAGAGGAAGATGAATAAAAATACAACAAAGAATATTTTCTGCAGCTGCGGGTTTTGTGTAAGTCCCAGGAGGATAAATTCAGTCACATTGTTTGGAGAATCAGAGTATTCCATTCAGGGAGGGAACACTGCATGGAAAATCAGTCTACCTAGAAAGAGTGGAATACACACCTAATTAATAAGGTCTGTATCACAGTCAAATTCTCTAAGGAACAAAGATCATAGGATCATGATTTGAGAGCTCATACACATCTTAGAACTGAAAAAAAGTCTAACTTCATTTTATAGATGAGGAAAATAAATTCCAAATCATTTAAGAAGTTAATACCAAATTATCAGTAACACATAGAGTTGGAACAATGCAAAATCTCTGATTCTCAAATCATCCCTTATTAAATTTATGTTGTTTTCGTAATAAAAGGAAAACAAACATTTATATGTTTATATCATTGAAATCATTGCCAAAAAACAAAAAGAAAACCGAGAAAAAGAATCAGGATGACTGTTTTACATTTTCAAAAACACTGTGGTCAGTGAGAAATATATATATAATTATTTAACATGTGCACTAAAAGACAAAATGTTTATATTCCTAGAGAACAGTAAGGATTCGTTCTTTTGTACTGCATTGTATTGATCTCTAAATCCTGAAGTAGGGAGAGCTTTTTTTTTTCCTTTTCCATTCTTCTCCCACTCCCCTTCTCTAACTCCCCTGCCTTCATTCTATGGCACACCTTCACAATTACAATAGCTAATTTATTGCAGTGGATAATTTACTGGACCTAAAACTTGAGGCATTAAGGGCACAACTTGTTTGCAATTAACTAGCATTGAAATCTTGGGAAATAAAGTTAATCTCTCTGAGGTTGTTTCCTCATTTGTTAAAGAGTTTTGCTTTATAGAATTTCCTAGTTATAATATTATATTAGTTTAGGAATAAACTCATACAATGAAAGATTAAAAATGCAACCAACTTATCCCTTATCTTTAGCTTGACTTTAATGAGGATACTGCACTATAGTCCCTGATCTAAAAGTAATAAAGTGGTCCACCAACTAGTAGACAGGCATAGTGGATAGACCTGTAGTCCATTAGACTTAAATGCAAATACTTCTTCAGGCACTTATCAATTACATAGGAAAGTCCTTGAATATATTTTAACATGTTTCATCTATACATTTAGAATAAACTTCCAGTTGTTCATGAATCAAATGAGTTTTTTGCTTTACAAATCTTAAAATGTTTTATTACACAATTTGTATTTTAAAAAAAGCAAAAAAAAAGTAAAAAGAAACTCTTGCTTCCAGGTCATTGGAATACCAAGCATTTCTTTGAATTATATAGAATCCCAGGATATGAAAGTGTTAATGTAGTTATGGAAAAAAAAAACCATAAAAATTTGTCAATTTTTCAGGATGATTTTCAGAAGTAAAAGAAGCAATTAATTAATATGTTTTCTTTTGAAATGTTGAATATGTACAAAATAGAACTGAATTTTTACCATTTACTGAATTTTTAACCACAATAAAGAAACGAAATCTTGAGAAACACATATGGGAAATCCTTTTATAAAAGATTACAACATTAAATCTATTGTAGATTTCTCCTTTTTCACTAAGAGAAAAAAGATTTTCCTTTTAAAAATAGTTTTAGATATGAAAATATATGCAAGAATTGTATTGTGTAAATATTGAATTGTTATTCCCTTTCTACGGACATTCACTGATTTGTTTTTTTATCAACTGGTTTATGTATAAATATTAATGATTTATATCAGACATAGGCATTTTGGGTTATATTTCAGTAATTTCTCTCATGTCCCACTCTTTATGACCTAATTTTGGTGGGATGATTTTGGCAAAAATACAGGAGTGGTTTGCCATGTCTTTCTCAAGCTCATTTTACGGATGAGGAATCTGAGCTAAACTATGTTACATGATTTATTCAGTTTCACACAGGTGGTAAGTATCTGAGAACAGATTTGAACTCAAGAGGATGAGTCTTTCTGAGTCCATGATTGTTGCTGTTTCCAGTGTGCCTCTGTTCTACCTACCTCTGTTCTACACACTAACAGCTTTTCAATGATTTTTTATAATAATTTCTGATTCAATAGGCATATCCATTGAACAAATCTTCAATCTACAACCCCACTCCTTTTTTTGTCATGGCTGTTTCTTTTCCAACCTTTTTCTTTTTGCTCTCCCTTATTTTCAATAGCCCCCCATTTCTGTTTCTTAGTACCACCCTGACTTTAGGAAAAGAAAACCTGATCCAATCAAGCAATCAATTCATTAAATCAATTGCCTATTTTTCCCAAAGCAGAATTAAATTAAAGTGAACTTTTCCATTAAAAATATTTTTCTGCTTTTCAAAGATAAATGGAACAAGAATAATCTGAATATCTATCATGATTAGATTCATGATCATTTAAAAAGATAGAAATGAGAGTTTTAATTGCATTTTTAATTCTATTTTTGGTTTCCAAATACACCCATTTTTAATGAATATGATATTGTATAGAAGTTCAAAATAATAACTGGTTAGCTACTGGCTTTTGTTAGTTTAATTTTGTTTTGTTTTAAATAATTTACAAAGTACTTTCATTATTCTAACAGTGAAAAAACAACACTGAAATTCAAATTAGAGGCCTTAGATTGAAATAATGGCTCTGTAACTTTATTTCTGTGTGAAAAAAAATAATTTTTTCTCCCTGCATTTCAACTTTATTATCTATTAAAGGATTAAATGATCTCTAAGTGCCCTTCTGTCTTGAAATTCTACAATCATTATAGATAGTATAAGTTTAACCCTCTTGATTGTATAGATGATGTAAAGGAGATATAAGTTCCCAAGGTCACCTGAGACAGACAATGTGAATCAGTTCTCCTCAAACCTCCACCTCATTCCATGCACTCTCTGTCTCTTTATCTCTCTGTATTTGTGTCTCTGTATATCTCTCTGTTTCTGATTCTGTCTTTGTCTCTGCCTCTTTCCTTTGGTTTGTGTGTCTCTCTGTCTCTGTCTGTCTCTATGCCTCTTTGTGTATCTCTTTATCTGTCTGTCTCTTTCTCTCTTTCTCACATACAAACACACAGAAATCACATTGAGTAATATGGCAAAGGTGCAACAATGCTTTTATTTAGAGTAGAGAAATTATAAATTTGTATGAAGTGGTAATGGTGCTGCTACTGATAGTGGATAAGAATGGTCATCCTTGGGAGGAGAGGCATAAGGATACTAAATGAAGATAAAAATAAGAAACTCTTTGAATTATAGAAATTATATTACTTAAAAGGCTTATGAAATCATTCAAAGTACATTTCTATAAATATTCATTCATATATCTTGACCAGCTGATGAATAACTAACATTGAAGAGACTGGCAGAGAGACCTAAACTGAAAAAACATACACTAAATATTCATGGTGATATTGTATAACCACCAGCATGTCTACTCAATCTCTTTTAAAAGGCCTGGCCAAATTCACCTTCAATTCAAAGGTCAAAAAACATTAGCTTTTCTTAACCCCTAAGTCTCACCTGTGAGCTCTTTGTATTGGGCTGCTCATCTAGGCACACTGCTCAGATACTCAGCTGACTATGATACAGTTACAGTAAGCAGAGAGAAGAGAAGATGTTACCCATGAAGAGCTGATCATTTCAGCTAAAATTCTCTTGATTATTAAGCATACCCTTCAAGGGAATCTTTGGAAAATGTCTTTCTCTAGAGCCTCAAAACATTGAACACGTGTTGTTTTGTAGAATAAGTTTTGTGAAGTGTCTTCATCTATTGCAGGTAATGAGACCTCAGGAGCATTTCAGTCTAATTAGAAATACTTGGTGAACATGCAATTCTTCTTATTACTTTAACTAAATGATGGTGTAAAACTTTGAAAATTCAGAAATATTGGGGCTTATCTATTTGCTTGTCTAAAAGAGAGCAATGCATCTTTTAAAATGAGTCCAAATCCTCCAGTCCTTTAATGTAGAAGATTCTAGACCTTATGTTATCCTGACAATGGCTCCATGATACTTGAATTATTTTATTTGTTTCTGGATGCTTATTATATTTTCTACCTGATAATTCTGGGATTTGGCTAAAATACTCCTGGGAGTTTTCATTTTGGTATCTTTTTTAGGAGGTAATTGGGGGACTCTTTCAATTCTAGGATTTTAGGATATTGGGGCAGTTTTATTTAATAATTTCTTAAGATAGGGCTAGGCATTTTTTAATGATGGCTTTTAGGTAGTCCTTTTTTAAAAGTTCTCTCTCTTGAATCTATTTTCCTGATCATTTTTTTTGTTTTTGATTTTCTCAGTGAAACTTTTTCATGTTATCTTCTATTTGTTGGCCTTTTTTCTGTTTTGTTATTTCTTGATTTCACATGAAATTATTAGCTTTCATTTCCTCAATTTTGATTTTTCAGGAATCATTTATTTACTTATTTATTGGTGAGCTTTTGTACCTTCTTTTGCATTTGAACAGTTCTACTGAAAGGTGCTTTTTTTTTTTTCCTTCTTTTTTTTTGTGTGAATTTTTTGCCTCTCTTTCCATTTGCACAATTCTTCTTCTTAAGACATTTTTCTCCTCATTGGCTTTTTTGTACTTCTTTTGCCATTTGGCCTAAACCATTTTTTGATGTGTTATTTTTTTTTCAAAATTTTTTGTGTTTCCTTTACCAATATTGAGTTGTTTTCCATGATCTTGCTTTATTCTCATTTCTCTTCTCATTTTTTCTCTAACTCTCTTACTTGAATTTCTGGTACCTTCTTCCTTTAACTGTTGTACTAAATAGTAGGTAAGCAGATTCTACACAGATGTAAAAATTTAAGTTTTATCAGCACCATATAAATTTTTCCTCAAACCACATTTGTTAATTTAATTATACTTTTCATGGGACCTAGGATAAAATAAATTGATAGTGCAATAGTAGTATTTGTTGTAAATATATCACAATTACTAATAATAAAATAACTTTTATGAACAAAAATATATAGAGGAGGAAGACGAGGATGGCTCCTATTTATATTTTCAAGATTTAAAAAAAAAACTTTGCAAATATTTCTGTCTTCACAGCTCCCTTGGGAGATACAATTGTTGTCAATTCATTTGAATACAACTCTTCATTATCTCTATAGGAGGGTTTTTGTTGTTGTTGTTATTGTGGTTTTGTGTTTTGTTTATTTTTAACAAAGATACCAAACAAATCATTGGCCAATTCCTTTTTCACTCATTTTGTAAAAGAAAAATTGAGACAAGTAAGATTCAGTGACTCATCTAGGATCATACAGCTGGTAAATATTTGAGGCCAGATTTGAAGTTACAATGATCAGTCTTACTGATTCCAAATCCAGTGCTTTATTCATTGAAGTAAGTGATATTACTATTCCCATTTCACAGAGAAGCAAATAAAAATAGAAAGTACTATAATCAATTGTCTAAGATCAAATAGCTAGCAAGTTTCTCACTTTAAATTAAAACTCAGGTGATTTTATAGATCTATCCTGACATTTCAAGAGCTAAGTATCCAAAATTGAGGATCAAAGGAAGATTACATTCTTGTTATTATTATCCAAGACAGAAGGCATATAATCAAATTCAAAAAAGAACATAGGAAGGGACAATGGCAAAATGAGATGAATTCCTTTTATCCAATGATGTAAATATCTTTTTTACCCTACGTAACTTCCTTTTGAGACATTACCAATAAAATAAGGGCACAGATTAATCCTACCAAATTGGAAAATGTGGAAAGGGAGAAAATGGTCAATTTTGAAGGACTTACTTAAAGAGAGGCAAACGGTACAATGTGGGCAGAACTGTGAATTAGTCCATCCATTGTGGAAAATAATTTAGAGTGATGCTCAAAAAAAGCTTTTAAAACATAAGACAAAATATAGATAACCTTTGGCCAAATCTTCATAAATTAGACATATGCAAAAAAAGATAATTATAAGAATGAAATCCACAGAAGTAAAACTATTTATCAGTGTACTTTCATAATGTCAAAGAATAAGAAATAATACATATCTTATTGGTTGGAAAATGCCTACAAAATGATAATACTATAATTGAATATGCAGTAAGAGAGTAAGAAATAGAAAATATGAAGAAGTGAGAAACTCATAGAAACACTTTTGAATGAAACAAGAACAATATTCACAATCACTTTCAAAATATACACAGAAAGGTAATATTAAAAACAAAGTGAAAAAAAAACACACCATATGTAATTGTAATACCTGAGTCTAACTCCAGAGAGAACTTGACAAAATACTCTTCTATTCCTTTCCTGTAGAGGCATAGCTGAAGGGAGAAGCCTGATACAATTGATAGAACATTGCACTTAATATCAATTTAAGATATCAATTTAATTGTTTAATCAGATGATGATTCTCTGGGTCCTTGGAAGAAGCTATATGCAACCTATATCTGCCTGAAGTTCCTTGTGAGCCAGAAGGAGATAATAATAGCACTTACATCTGAGAAATGTTGTAAAAAGAAAATTAAGTAATATTTGTAAAGTACTTTGAGATATAACATATTTTACTGACTTTAATGGGCTATAACTATTTTATTGTCATCATTATTATTAGATGGAAGACTATCAATATGAAATATTCTACATGCCTTCTTGGCTCAGTTAATATTTGTTTTCATCACGTCTTTCATTTGTCATTCATAATCTCTCTCAAAAATTTATACAAAATTTACAGAAAATTTTATCGGGAAAATAGGAAAAATTAAGGTGGAAATTTAGGAAAGGATTGTGATCTTTGCTAGTGAATGGAGAATGTATACTCATTTATACATCATTTCATGTAGGAAATGATCAGTTTGTGGATTTAGAAAAATATTGAAAGCCTTGGACTTATGAAGGAATATATTATCTATCTTTGGAGAAATTGAAGAAAAGTAAGCAGAGTATGGTCTTACATCAGTGTTTATGAGGATTTTTCTGTATGATTATAGATTTCTATGTATATGTGTGTACACATATATATATATATGTATAAGTGTGTGTGTGTATTTAAGTATAGATATACAGATATATATCCATTGTATTTCACTGTACCATCTTGGGGGTGAAGGTGAGGAGCAAAGAAGGAAAAAAAGAATAAAGTAAAACGTGCACAGCAGAGAATGAAAGAAAACCTACAAGGAAGGGAAGAAAAGATGGCTAGCTCTGAATACAATGGGAATATTTATGATATTCATTTTCTTAAAATGGAAATGTATTGGTTTGTAGTTTGAATTATCTCATTATTGCTGTGCAGAAGGTTATTTTCTCTGCTTTGTATTTAAATTTTAAGTTAATTAATTAATTTAAAAACTAAATAAAAAGTTATTTCATCAAAACATTAACATCCTTCTGCTGTCTTGGTATGCTTTTCAATTATTAGCCTGACTATTCCTGAATAGTCAGAAGCACTCATCTGATCCAGAGTTTCCTCATGGCATTTTTAACCTCTGTATTCCTAAGGGTATAGATCAAAGGGTTTAACATAGGAGTAATCATAGTAAAACATACAGATACAGCTTTGTCTATGGGAAAAGTGGCTACTGGCCTCACATACAAGAATATACAGGGAGCAAAAAACAAGACCACCACTGTGATGTGAGAGCTACAGGTAGAAAGGGCCTTTCGCCTTCCTTCTGAAGTACCATCCTTCAGGGAAGAGAGGATAACAATATAGGAGACAATTAGAATGAGAAAGATGGACAGGCACATTAAGCCACTATTAGCAATGACTAAAAGACCAAGAGACTGGGTGTCCATGCAGGCCAATTTCAGCAATGGGAACAAATCACACATAAAGTGATCAATTACATTAGGACCACAGAAAGGAAGATGAGCCATGAAGAGTAATTGAATGGTGGCATGTACAGAGCCCCCCATCCAGGCTGCTGCCACCAGCAGCTGGCACACACGGGGATTCACGATGGTCATATAGTGCAAGGGTTTACAGATGGCCACATAGCGATCGTAAGCCATGACCACAAGGAGGATGATGCCAACACCACCAAAAAAGTGCTCTGCAAACAGTTGGGTCAGGCAGCCTTTCAAGGAGATGATTGTCTTCTCATAAAGCAAATCCACAACCATCTTTGGAGCAATGACTGAAGAGTAGGTAGCATCCATTATTGATAGAAATGTTAGAAAAAAGTACATGGGTGATCTCAAAGTTTGGCTGGCAGTCACAGTGATGACAATTACTATGTTTCCTATAATAGTGACAATGTATACGATTAAAAAAATGACAAAAAATATTTTTCGAAGCTCTGGACTTTGTGTAAGGCCTAGGAGAATGAATTTAGTTACATTGTTCTTATTTTCCATTTTGATAGTTTCTCTATCAACTTCTTGATTTTTCCATGTTTTAATCTGTTTTTGTTTTTCCTTTTTTTTCTCTCTCTTTCTTCATTCAGTTGTTAGAGCTTTAGGGTTGGGTTAAACATGACCAAAATTAAAATCTTTCTCCAGACACTAACAATCTTCAATATAAAAGTGGAATTATATTTGACATGAAGTCACTCTGCATGAGTTATAGATATTGAAATGATAGAGGTTAAGGAGTAGATTCTATTTCCTTTGATATTAGAAATAGTTGGTGAAAATTGCTTCCTTTGATCTCTGTGATAAAGAAACCCAATGGAGTAAAAGAAAAATTGAATATTCAGCATGCCTGTTGAAAAATATAATGCATCAGATGACTACATCAGTTAAGTTCAATTTTAAATTACTTTTATGATAAAAGCATATAATTTAAATTTTAATATAATTTTGGATATAAACAAGCATTATTCCTAAAGTTTAATTAGAAGGAAAATAATAAGATTAGACACAAGTCAGTAAGAGGCATCAAGCAGTATTTGATTGTACTTCTGATACCTTTCTCCCACATTTCTAAAATATTACTCCACTTATAAGAGTTCAAACAACTCTTTAAAAACACTTACATAATTGCTTAATGGTTCTGTAGATGGGATTTTTAAAAATTAAATTAAATTAAATTTTTAATTAAAGCTTTTTATTTTTTAAAACATGTGCATGGAAAATTCTTCAACATTAGCCCTTGTAAAACCTTGTATTCCAATTTTCCCTCCCTTCCCTTACACTCTCCCCTAGATGGCAAGTATTCCAATATATGTTAAACATGGTAGAAATACATGTTAAATCCAATATATGTACACATATTTACACAGTTATGCCACAGAAGAAAAAAAGAGAAGCAAAATAAAATACAAACAAACAACAAAAGGAGTGAAAATGCTATGTTGCAAACCACACTCAATTCCCACAGTCCTCTCTCTGCATGTACATGGCTGCATCATCATTGAGCAATTGGAACTGGTTTGAATCACCTCCCTGTTGAGGAGAGTCATGTCCATTTAGATGGGATATTCTTCACTGGGAATGTCCTGAAAACTTCAAAATCTTTGAAAATCTATATCTTGATCTTATCACTCAGTTAAATCTTTCTTGGCAAATTAAAACTATCTTTAAATACAATATCTTATAGTTTTCCTCATGTTTTTCTTGAAATCTATTGCATTTGATATTATTGACCTATGTCACCATAAGAATAATTTATAATGCTCCACTTTAATTTTGATCATATGGCATTCTTGATAATATCCCAAAGACTATTTATAATAGTATAATAAATATCCCACCCTCTATTGTGTTGGCCACTTTTGAATATGTATGTATCTATTTATATGCATGTGAGAGGGAGGATGAGAGAGACACAGAGACAGAGTCTGAAATAGAGCAAAATGTAGCCTTGTATACTTGTATATGCTGCTATTTCCTTGAGTTATCTCATTTCTGGGAAGAATAATTAAAATATTTGAATAGTTAAAGTGGGGACACAAAAATAATCAACAAGCCTAAGGTATATAAAAATTTAATTGAAAGGGCATTGGCAAATAAAGTGAATCAGAATAATTCTCTTTTACAGAGTAATACTTCATCTAATCCTTAAATCTAATTAAGGATCACAATTCAAAGAGGAAGGGTTGAAGTTGAGAAAGAAACTAGAAGTCTGTGTTTGTGTGTATAACATATGTATTCTAGTGTGTGTACATGCATGTATGTTTTATATTCATATAATGTGGTTTACCTATTAAGGTATCAAACTCTACTATATGTGTGTGGATTATATATGTATGCAAGTTTGCTGGTCTCTCTTTTGAGCTTTAGTCCCATATATCACCATTTTTAATGGTATTTAAAGTAGAATATCCTATAGGCATTTAAAATTAACATATCCAAAATAAATTATAGTAATATTATATTTCCCTTACAACCTGTCTTGAATAAAATTTGACAAAATGATAAAATGAGGTAAATCTGCAAGCAAGATAACATTTATTCACAGGGGAAAGCTGCCTGCCAATAAATGTTTCAATGTCTTGTCTCTATATATACTAAAGACCCTAAACAAAAGAACAATTCTCTTTTTATAAGTTTTGAAGAATAAAGAACAAAGAAACAATAGGGTACATGACATCATGGAATTAAGGGAAACATGATGGTTACAGAGCTGAGGCACAGGGTGCAAGATGAGTGTTTGGAAATTTGGTAATGGGGTTTATCAAGGACATCCCTCCTTATTTTATGAAATTAAGAAGTTCATTTTTTGAGTCCAGATGTGAAGATAGTGACCCAGATGTTTGTACAGCAAACCAGATATCCTTGAAAGATAGCTAGAAGGAGTAAAAGGGTCAGACCTGATTCCCTTTGTGTTCACACACATTCCCCATGGATAGCAAAATTCTATAAGGCAAAACTGGATCAGTGATTAACAAGAAAGATGCATTTCTAAAATTAACCCATTTCAGGCCAGTTGAATTCTCAACTGAGATCAGAGACTAAGACCTATATCTTAAACAACTACAGAATAATAGCTATTATACACTAAGTCAATTAACAGTAAATAGGTATAATAAATACATGATATAGAATCAATTTTAATCTTCTCATCCCCTATATTTTCCACCTTTCTTGACTCTCTATTGGGAACATCAATGTCTCTGCAGTTCCCCAGTTTCACTATTTCAGACTATTTAATAATCATCCATTTTCATTCTCCCCATCCAACCAGTTACAGCATCCTATCTTTATCTTCCTGTCATCCCTTAAATATATCTTTTTCTGTCTGCCATGCTTTTGAACTACTATCCTAGGTCACCCATAGATTTTTATTTATCTTTTTTTTTATTTTAGTATTAACATAGTTTCTTAATTCTTCCTCTGCTTTCTACTCTCTACAAGCTGTTCTCCTGTATAAAATGGCTTAAATGATATGCCCAAAGTTCAAGTTTTAGTGGCATTTCCCCACTCAAGAACCCGATGGATTCCTCTTTACCCTAATATATATTCATATGTAACGCTCCCCCCTTTTTTTAGTTCTTAAAGTCCTTTAAAAATCAAAAGACATACTATTAGTTCTGAATGTCACTTACTGTATGATTTGGGCTCATCACAGGCAAATAAGTAAATACAAATTATAATAAGTAATTTTAATAATGACTGAACACTAACTGGTTAATTAAAAATAACATCATGCAGAAGGTGGCACCTGATCCAGTAATTCTAAGAAGCAGAACAATTTGCAGCCTCCAGAATCCCAGTATTTTAGAGTAGAAAGAAACCTAAATATCCCACAAGTCAGTCATACCTTAAAGAATTGTCACAGTAACAGACCTCATAAATGGTCATGAAGCTACTGAATAAAGACATTCAGGAAGTGATAACTCACATACATTCCAGGGAGGTTATTCTACTTTTGGATAGCTCTAATTAAAAGGGAGGGGCTTTTGGTTTTAGTCTGTTTTGTTTTATGTTTGCTTATTTGGTGCACATGTGTGTGGTGTTCGGTTGGATTGTCTTTTCCTAACATTAAGTCGTAATTATCCTCTTTCTACTTCTACCCATTGTTGACATTTGACCTGTTGGGAGCAAACTAAATAAATTAAATGCTTTTGTCTCATCCCATTCTAAAGTAATTGATTAAAATACCATTTATTTTCCATTATTGGGTGTGCATCCCAAGGAAATAAAAAAGAAGGAAAAATGACCAATGTGCAAAAATGTTTGAAACAGCTTTTTATTATCATGGAAAAGAATTTGAAAATGGTAGATGGCCATCAACTGGGGAATGGCTGAATAAGTTGTGATATGTGAAAATAATGGAATATTATTATTGTATGAAAATATGATGAACAAGCTGATTTTAGAAAGGCCTGAACAGATATACATAAACGGATGCTGAGCAAAATAAGCAGAACCAGTAATACATTGTAGACAGTAACAGCAATAATATATAGTGATTGACTGTGAAAGACTTGGCTGTTCTCAGTGGTTCAGTGATCCCAATAGACTTTGGATAGAAAATGCCATTTGCATTCAGAAAAAAAGAACTATGGAGAGTGAGTGTAAAATAACACATGCTATGTTCATTTCTTTTTTCATTTTTTTTAATATCCTATGATTTTTCCCTTTTATTCTGATTTTTCTCTCAACATGATTCATAAAGAAATGTGTACTTGAAAAAAATTAAATAAAAACAAATAAAAAAATTAAGTACCACTTATCTTCCTCTATGTAATTGCCCTTTTCCATCTCCTAGTCTTCATTTGTCTTGTGTTCAAGATCCTTCCCAATATGAACTGTTCTCCTGTAGGTACTTTGTAAACCATGGTGTCAAGACTAAAATACATTTCTTCAAATGAGTTTTCATAAAAACGGAGTACTTTGGAATTTTTATCACATTATTCATATATACCCCATGACCTCATCTCTCAGAGAAGCCTAACCTTTCATTAGCTTATTTGATTGTTAAAAGTTATATTGAGCTTTTAATGCATTACCAAAAAACCAGAACATGCCCCCTTTTTAATTCAGAAAATAGCAACTATATTAACAATAACAGCCATCTCTTCTAAACCTTATACTTTTAAAATTGATTTTTATATTTTATTTAATCCAGTGATTAGATTGGAGTTACATTAATAAGTGCTAAAACCTTACACAAATCACTTAATATATATATCATATTCAGTTTCCTTATCTATAAAATGAGAGACCTAGGTCAAGGGGCCTTTTAAGTCCCTTCTATCTCTTAATCTATAAGCATATGAAATAGTATTAAACAAAAACTAATCTTCAAACAGACTTCAAATACTAATAAAAAGTCTTTTATTAAAGTAAAAGATGTACAATTTCTTTGCTCTTTTTCCTAGGCAGATGTTTAGAACTTTCTTATTATAAGTAGCATTATTTTTTAAGCTCTGATTTTTATCAGAACTCATTTTTATTAAAACATTAAAAATGTATAAAAGAAAAATGTTCATCACAGTATTTGGGGGACCTGCCAATGGCATGATCACCTGTTATCTAGGCATCCCACTCTCTTTGCATTCAAGAGCTCTGAATCCAGTTGTCGAAAGTTTTATGCACAAGATTAAAATTATTTTATACCTCAAAACAAAAGTGCTATTCCTATGCATTTCTCTAGGACTACCGACTATAAGCGAGGATTTGTCCATGCACTGTGGCTCACTATATAGTTCTTCAGACTGGATAGTACTGTCATTCCTACTGTATTCTATATTGAGCCAACCTTAGTTTTGCTTTACTCTAATTATATGTCCTTAAACAAACTTCATCTCTAAGGTTCAATGCCTTAAAAGAGGGCATTTAATAGTATGGGTCTTTTCTTGTAATAGGTATTGTGGTAAGCTTACCTTCAGCAGGAATTGATGAAATTGGTGTTTCCAAGTTAAAGAGGAAGATTTGAAGAAGATGCTATAAAAACCAAAAAGAACTAGCAACGTAGCCTACCACATGGTTAGAGAATATTTCAATTATCCTTTATCAAAGGGATTTATCAAAAAATGCAGGTGTATATGATCTTTGGGGCACTATTCCCCTGCATTAATATTTAGCTATAGTTTAGATTTATAATAAACATTTTTCTGAAAGACATAAAGTTAAAATTATGTTCACCATGTAATGAAACTGGGAATGATTAGCTTATTCAGTAATATCTCTTTTGATAGCAGTAACACCAAATGTTTCATCATTCCAGTGGGATCCCTTGAGATTATATCTCTCCTGAATGCTCAGTCATGCTCATCACACCAATAAGTTTATCCTTTAGGTAAGGAAAGAGGAGGACATCATCTAAGTCAAGTAAATATTAAGGGTGACAAAAGGGAAAATATCACCACATTTATTGGCTAATATTTCTTATATTACAATAGTTGAAAAGTGAATAAAAATGGTGAGATGCATGAAGTAATGATAGATTCAGTATCCTTAATGATGTTTGGATGTTATTCTGAGAAAGTGCCACTGGCAGAGAAGATTCATGTGGATATCCATCCTTCAAACTCTCTCCATGTCTCCCCCATAGAATCTAATCATTACTTACCAGACTACTCATAAACAAGTAGTCAAAACCAGTGAATTACATTGGTATGATATGAAAATTCCCTGTGGTTGCTGCTTTCATAATCTTGTGAGTTGGGGTCAGGAAGATCCTAATTTAAATTCTGCTTTAGAAACTTAATAGTCTTTTGTCCTCAGTTTTTTCCCCCTTATCTGTACACCAGGGAACCTTATTTATGCCATCATTATTCTGGGAGATTAAAAATTACAATTCAAATAAAAGGAAATAAAGGGGTGCAATACAGTGATTATTATTGCCTGCTGCAAATTACCAAAAAATAGATACATTAAAGAGGCATCATTCAAAATTACCAACAAAATGGAAGATTGGACAGGAAAATGGACTGATTATGAATCAAGAACATCCTTAATATAAAATCCTTTTTAAAATATAAAAATATCAAAACGAGACCTCTTGCATTTGGGAAATCTTCCATGGTGAATTGTGTAAGAATATAGGCATGAAACGTATGTACACAGATAACATGTTTATCAAATTTGGACATGACCCAAAATAACAGTAGAAAATGAAATCAATAATGACACATAGCCGGAAAAAAGCACAAGATAAATTTCTGCATTTATTCTGACAAAATGGAACTTATTAGGGAATGTCAAGAAACAAATATTTAGTTGAAATTTGATACAGACCTGGCACTATGAAAAACAATAGAAATACAAAGAAGAAATTAAAATAGAATTTCTCCTCAAAGGCCTTAAATTATAAGGTGGAGACTTTATATATATATCAATATATGTGTATCTACATGTATGTATATATGTATATATATCTTGAAATATTGATATCTATATGTCTATCTTGGCACATATACAAAAAACTCATTATTATTAGAAGGCACTAGTGGGAAACTTTGGTAGTAAAAAAAAATACTACAGTTGCATCAGGAAGTCTCATGCAGAATGAGGCTTTGAGTTAGGTTTTGAAAGAAATCAGATGGACATGGCTCTCTTCAACAATGAAATGTTTCAAACCAGTTCCAATTGTTCAGTGATGAAGAAAGGCATATATACCCAGAGAGAGGGATATGAAATGTGGACCACAACATAATACTTTCATGTTCTCTATTGAGGTTTGCTTGCATTGGGTTTCCTTTCTCTGATTTTTTTTTCTTGTAGATATGATTTTTCTTGCACAGCAAGATAAGTCTGGAAATATGTATACATATATTCAACTTGTCAAGCATTTTAACATAATTAACATATAGTGGTCTTCGTGCCATCTAGGGGAGGGGTGGGGAGTAGGGGAGAGGGAAATTTGTAACTGAAAGCTTTGTAAGGGCCAATGTTGAAGAACTACCCATACATGTTTTGCAAATAAAAAGCTTTAATTAAAATTAATTAATTAATTAATTTGAAAAAAAAAGAAAGAAAGAGATTGCAGAAAATAAAGTTTGGGAAATAGTGCAATTTGGGCATTTGGGATAATCACTAAAAAGTATAGAAATAGCATATGGTGAATTCTGTGTAAGAAAACATAAGAAAGTCATTTTGGCTAAATTTTAGTGTTTATAAAGAAGAGATACTTAATCATTCTGGAAATGCAGAATGAGCTTCCATATAAAGACTTATATGTCAAATGAATTAATGAAACAACAAATATTTAAAAGACTGTTATGTCTAAGACACTGTTCTAGAAATTGGGGATATATACATATATATATATATATATATGTACACACACACACACACACACATATATATATATATATATATATATATATATGAATGAATGATTGAGTGAATGAATGAACCACTTATTTAGTGCTTCCTAAATGCTAAGCTTTATGCATAAGTAGCAAAGCAAGACATTCTTTGTTTTTAAAAAAATTCACATTAAAATAGGAAATAAAACATAGGAAGGTTGAACTGCAAGGCAAATAGAAATACTCTATGATCCTTAAAATGTATAAATAAGACAGATTGTAATGTATCTTTAATGGCATTTTTATTGATACAACCAAATCTCTTTCTTCTATGGATTCATTAGAGAATGTCAAGGACTTAGATGGGAAGAAATGAATTTTTCTTCTTTGGCTATAGCAGCTGAGAAGGAAGGGGCTGTAGTACTTGCATAAGCATTTGCCAGGTTGCTTTTTCACAGGGTCTGCTTCCTGGATTTATGACAGTTGAAAGGCTTAGAAATATGATGATCTGGAGGCAGAACCAAGATAGCAGAGAGTAGACAGGACTTTGCCTGAGGTCTTCCTGGCTTCCCTCAGAGTCAATACTAGATCAAGCCTCTGAATGTATTTTGGAGTGAGCAAATTCACAAATATTTGTAATGTAGCAAATTTCCAGCAGAATATACTTAGAAGGAATTCAGATCTATCTCAAACAGGTTGTGGGAGATGTGGGCCAGCACAGGCATAGCTCTGAAAGGCCTGGGGTGGAGCCATGAGGGTAATCTAGTGGAAGGTTCTTAGCAAAAATACAACAGCATTGGATGCTATGTGGATCAGCAGACTAGCTGTGAGACCTCCAACACAACTACAAAAGGCAAATAGTGAGGCACTGAACACCAGAATAACAGATAAAATTTGGCCAGGCATACCAGGTGCAGGAGGAAACCTGCAGCAGCAACAGCCCCAGCACCGTGTGAAGGTCCTGTCACCTTGCAGAGGGAGCTTAGGACAATCTCCCCTGTGCCAAAGAGGAGACTTCAACCTTTAAAAAGGAACAAATAAAGCAAAAAAGAGCTCTGACCATAGATAAGTTATATGAAATAAGGAAGAAAATGTGTCCTGAGGATAATAAAGGCAAAACCTCTCTAGATGAAGCCTCAGAGAGGGATATGAGTTGGTTTCCAAATCAAAAACCCCAATTGGAAGAATTCAAAAAGGATCTTAAATGAGTTAGAAAAAAATGGGGAAAGGAAATGAGGGCTTTACAGGAGACTTTAGAGAAGGAAACATAGAAATTGACTGAAGGAAACAACTCCTTAAAATGCATTTGGTGAAATGAAAAAAAATATATATATATATGTATGTATATATATATATATATATACTGAAGAAAACCATTTTTAAAAATATGTATATTTGGTGGGTCAGTTGGGTAGCACAGTGGATAGAGCACCAGCCCTGCAGTCAGGAGGACCTGAATTCAAATCTGGTCTCAGACACTCAATACTTTTTAGCTGTCTGACACTGGGCAAGTCACTTAACCTCAATTGCCTTAGCAATATAAATATTTGGCAAAATGGAAAAAGAAAACTACTAGAAAAACAACTTAAAATAGAATTGGTGAAATGGGAAAAAAAGTTCAATGATCAAGACAACTCCTTTAAAAACAGAATTGGCCAAATGCAAAGGGAGGTTTAAAAAAAGCTAACTGAAGAAAATAATTCACTAAAAACTACAAAGTGCACAAATGAAAGTGAATGACTCAGTAAGACATCATACATCAGTCAAACAAAATAAAATAATGAAAAAATAGAAGAAAATGTAAAATACATAATTGGAAAAATAATTGATTTGAAAAATAGATGCTGGAGAGAAAATTTAAGAATTATTGGACTATTTGAAAACCATGAGAGAAAAAAAAAAAGCCTGACTAGAATCTTTCAAGAAATCATCAAGGAAAACTGTTCTGATGTCCTAGAATCAGAGAGTAAAATAGTAATTGAAAGAATTCACCAATCACTCCTTGAAAGAGATCCCAAAATGAAAACTCTGAGGAATATTGTAGTTAAATTGCAGAACTCTCAGATTAAGGACAAAATAGTGCAAGCAGCCAGAAAGAAACAATTTAAATATCACAAAGCACAATCAGGATTTCAGGAACTAGATATCTCTATTTTAAAGCATTGAAGGACCTGATATAAGCTATTATGCTGGTGGGAATCAACTACTCAGCAAAACTAAATATTATATTTCAGGAGAAAATATAGACATTCAATGAAATAGATGATTTTCAATTATTTTTGATGAAAAGACTAGGACTAAATAGAAAATTTGATCTTGAAATGCAGAACTCAAGAAAAGGCTAAGAAGGTAAAAAGAGACAAAACAATTTATTAAAGATTAAATTGTTTACATCCTGAAATGGGAAGACAATATATTTAACTCTTTGCTAGGGAGATGTTTAGAGGCTGTGGATATTGGCTTTATGGTTATGACTATAAAAAATAAAGTAGGGGTGAAAAGTGATTGTAAGGAAAGAAGAAAAAAGGAGAGGTAAAATGCAGCAAATTGCAACACATAAAGAGGCAAGATAAATATAACACATATAACAACACATAAAGATCTATAGCATTGAGAGAAAGAAGGGAGGGAATGAACATTATTAGAAATTTAATCTCATTGAATTTGGTTCAAAAAGAGAATATCATACATAATCAGGTACATATAGAACATTTTCTCACCCCTAAAGAAGTAAGAAAGAAAAGGAAGGGCTCATAGAAGGAAAGGCAGAAGTAGAAGAGAAAAGGAATGAAAAGGAATAAAAAGGGAGGAGGGCCTGAACAAAGAGGATAGATTGAGAAAGGAAAAACTAGTGAGGAGGTAAAGAGGGAAAGGAGAGAAAAAATATAACTTGGGAAAAATAGGATGGTATAAACTATAGTTAGTAATTTTAACTGTGAATGTGAATTTTTTTTTTGTATAGGAAACAGTAGAGGTTTTTTTTTTTTTTTTTTTTTTTTTTACTTGAGCTAGGGAAAATAATAATGTAATTCTTCAGGAGATTTGTATGGATATACTGAACAAAATGTCAACTGTGAATGGAGAAAATGAGTCAAACTGTTGTGATTGGTAAAGATGACACAAAAGATGACAATTGTTAAAGGGGCTAGGAAAAAAAAACCAAACATATTGATGAACCTCTGATGGACATGTGAATTGATTCAAACATTATGGAAACTAATGTCTAATTACACACAAAAAGTTGATAAATAATACTTAAGCTTGTACTCAGCTCTCCTACTGCTAATCTGATACCTGAAAGAGATTAAAGAGAGAAAATTTTCTACATGCACAAATAACCAAAGCAGGTATTTCTATGCCAGTTATTTTGTTGGAAAAAATAAAAATGAAAAATGACTCAAGTTGTGATATCTAAATGTAATGGGCTAATTGTTTGCTGTAAAAAATGGGGAAATTAATGAATCCATGAAAAGACTTTCACAAACCAACGCAGAGTGAAACCAGCAGTACCAGAATAATTTGACTATAGCATGAATATTATAAAAACAAACAATTCTGAAAAATTTACAAACTCATTAAGAATGAAATGAGCTTAATAAAGAGCATTCATATAATAAACAATAATTTACAAAAACTTGAAAATTTGTAAAAACTGTAATCAATGCACAGATACATAGAAGACAGAGAAAAAAAATAGATGTCTGTGAATTGCCTACATAGAGTTGATAGTTAAGCTCATAGGAACTAATAAGGGTACCAAGAGACATTATAGACAGAAAAGAAAAAAAAAAAGCCTGGGATAGAACCTTAGGGAATATTCCTTGGCACACAAGAATTCTATTTGATCCTAGAAACAATAAGGAACAATTGAAGTTCATTGAGCAGAGGAATGGTCACATGGTCAAATATGAGCTTTGAAAAATCAGTTTGATAGTCTTGGAGAACTAATAAAGAAGCAATTGCCTTAATGTTAGAAATGTAAAGTTTCTCACTTGTGATCAAGATGCCATTTCCAAACATAGAATGTGGGAGTCTTAATCAGATAATTGTTTTGCCTCCTATTTTTTCTGTCAATGGACCATAAAATTAGTATGAATGAGTTGTCATCTGGAAGCCACAAGAGATAAAAGACTCTTAGTGTTCATCTTAGACATTGTTAATGATAATAGGGAAATGATAATAATACTATATACTCCCCTAATGACAAAATATCTGGGCTTTTATCAAAATGCAGTGGCAAACTACAGAACATGGAAAAGAAGATAATTTGGATGGCATAAAATATAAGGATCATTTTATAAGAAGAGAATTGATTGCAGGAACTAGTTATATTTAGCATGAGGAACAGAAGCCTTCAGGAAAACAAAATAGCTCTTAGCAAATATTTGAAAGGAAGTTGGAATGAAAGAAATTATAGGATTATCATGTTTGTTTCTAGAGGTAGCACTATGGAACTGAAAGTTCTGAAATATTGGAGCTTTTCTCTTTTGCTTGTCTAGAAGAGAAAAAATATTTTCAAAATGAGTAAAAAACATCTGAATTCATACACACCAATCACCCAACTATACCACTTCTAAGTCTATACTCTAAAGAGATGAAAGAAAAAAGAGAAAAGTACTTATATGTACAAAATATTTATATCAATTCTCTTTGAATTGATTGAGAATATGCCCATCAGTTGGGGAATCTTTGAACAAGTTGTGACATAGGAGTGTCATGGAATGCTATAGCGCCATAATAATGAGTAGGATGCCTTCGGAAAATCTTCGGAAGACTTGCATGAACTTATATGAAGTGAAATGAGCAGAACCAGGAGAACATTGTACATAGTGATGGCAACATTGTATGATATCTAATGCTGAATGACTTTGCTATTCTCAGCAATACAATGATCTAAGACAGTTCTAAGAGATCCATGATGAAAAATCATATCCAATGCAAGAAATAACTTATGGCATTTAAATACAGATTGAACCATACTTTTAAAATGCTATTTTTTCTCTTTTTCTTTTGTAACATGTCTTATATGCATATATATATAAAATGTGCATAATTGCACACACACACACATACACAATATGTGTATACCCTTTACGAAAATGTTTGTCTTTTCAAAGAGGCAAAATTGAAGGGAGGTAAAAATGAATGTTAAAAACTTTGGATTATATATAACTGAGAAAAATAAAATAGACAAAATACTTTTAAAAGATTTGATATAGCCTCCTTAGAAGGAAAGCTATGCCAAATGTAAACAGCATACTAAAAAACAGAGGCAGGACTTTGCCAGTAAAATTTCATGCAATCACAGTTGTTGTTTTTCCATTGCTTTTTCCACAGTAGTAATGTATATGAGTGGGTCTATAAGGAAATCTAAGAACTGCAGAAGTATTGCTTTGAAATTGTGGTGTTGAAAAAAAAAAAAAAACTTTTGAAAGTCTTTTGAATAGAAAAGAGATCAAATCAGTCAATATTTAGATAAATTAACAACTATTCACTGCAAGGACAAATTTGAAGATGACACAAATACTTTGGACACATAATGTGAAGATAGGATTCATTGGAAAAGACCCTGGTGCTGGCAAAGATCAAAGGCAGAAAGAAAATGGGAAGGGAGAAGATGAGATGCATAGATAGAGTCATTGAAAAAATAAACATCAGCTTGAATAGATTTTTGAAGATAGTGAAGACTAGAAAGATCCATGGGACCACAAAGAGTTGAACACAACTGAAGGACTCAAACAGCAGTAAATTTGCTACTTATTTATTTGAGTACATATTATATCTATTTTGTTAGATTGCAAGCTCCTTTTGGGGTCCTAAAATAGTGTGTTATATGTAGCAAGAACTTAAATATTTAATTTTTGAAATAAAAAATAAATTGGATTATGAACTGGTCCAAGTAACCAACCAGTATTTTGACTTGAAGAGTATGACAGTCTTCAGATTTATGCAGATTACACTTCTTAAAATGAAATGCATAAAATTTTCAGCTAATAGTCATTCACAATAAATATTTTTGTCTTTCCCTCTGAGTTCAGTTAACAAGACTTTTTATTTTCCTATTTTGGGGTGGGACAATCTATGCAAATAGTGGTCACTTAAGTTTCACTTAGTTGTTATTGGTCGAATGCTTTCATTAAAAGGTAGTCTCTATAGTTTCTTTAACATATTTAGGAATGATAACATTAAGTCCTAAGAAAAAATATATTGGAGTTAAAATTCTACCCTAGAAACTGAACAGAAGTATAACAAGAAGTAAGTATGTAGCTTCCCTTGGACTCAATCTATTCACATGTAAAATAAAAATTTATAAAATAAAATAAGAATAGGTGCATAAAAATTATAAATGTATATAAACAAATTTATATAAAATTTATATATGTACACTAATATATATATATATAATTTATATAATTAAAATATGTAAAAAAATTGTAAAATGGTATGACAAAAAGCATTAAGGTACATAAAACATTTTGAAAATCTTAAAATGCTACATAAAGGTCACAAATTATATTATTATTTTATTGTTATTATTATTATGGCTGAATTCAGACTGATGGATATGTTTCCCTTATCCAATGTTCTCAACTCAACTATAAACAAACATATGTGCATAAATTCATGTACAAGCATTCATAAACACACATAGATTGTCTCTCTCAGACACACACACACACACACACACACTCACACATTGCAACATATAGATCTAAGTACAAGATGTTTCTTTGATATAGCCTGTTCCTGAGTAAGGAAACTCTTATCAATGGAATTTTCTCTGCAAGTTAAATCTTAGTGACTTGCCCAGGATACAGAAGATTAAGTGATCAAAACTGGTTTGTGTCAAAGGAAGAATTAAAAAAAAATCCATATATGTGACCCTGGATGTAACATAGGTCTGAAATGTCATTCTAAACTTCCTGTTTTTCTATTAGCTAAACAGTATGGTTTATTCAATTGCTCAATGCTTCTTTTGCTTGGAGTTTGATCCCCCAAAAGAAAGTTTATTTGATTTCTTTCTTATATTTTTCACTATTTCATACATCCTATCATGAAGCAAATCACTTTGGGTTACAGTGAGTAAAGCCAATGGTGTCTACCACCTAGTGAAAAGATGTCTACTTGTTCCTAAATTCCAATTTTTTTGTACATTTTTGATCAGTTAATCATGTGTTCTCAGATGATCAATCCTCTTCCTCGTTTTTGGTGAGAAATTGTCCATCTTTCTACTGTCACACAGTGAAGGTTCCCAACAATAAAGTTTTTATTATGATATTTTCTGAAAGCTGTTATGGTCAATTTTGCAGTTTTAATATTGTACACTTAGATTTATAGTTTATGGGCATTAATGACTTAGGAAATTATTGTAGTACTTAAATTTAAATAAAAATAAATTAAACAAAATAAATTAATATAAAGAAAATTAAATAAAGAAAATAATAAAGTTCACCTTGATAAGTCATCCTGATATTTCCTTGATATGAGGATGTTTCTCAGCATATTTCTGAATTTCTTTTTGATTTTTTGGAGGGACAATCTGTAATTCATTGCCCCAAATTAACTCTTCTTTCACTCAATAATGTCAAATAATATGATTGTAGACCTCCTTTTAGTATGCACCTGATTTGTTTATTTTAAGAATCATATTTTTGTTCCCATTATAATATGACTCCCAAGTTTGATCCTATTATATCTATTACAGCTGGCCCCGAATGAAATTTGGTTAATTCTGAAGGTCAAATACCATCTCAAAGGATTAAAGATATTCAAAATATCTAAAGATTTTTGAGAAGAATGTTTCATTTACTTAGAAAAGAATACTAGAAATTTTTTTAACCATGTCCCTTTCATTACAATAATCCCTCTAAGGGATTTAAATTGGAAAAACTTCAAATAAAACATTTCAGAGATGTTAATAAAAAAAAACATATATTATAACATAAAAACCCATTTCATAACCATGTACGCCAAATTTCTATACTTAACCCTTAAACCATTATAACCAATTAAAAAAGTTCAAGACAAATAGTATCTGATGACTTGTTTAATTCTTTCCTTACAACTGACAATCAAAGAAAAGAAATGAAATATATTCTTTTCATCATCATGTTTAGGACAAAATACATTTGATATCACATCCTTTCCTTCAATTTCACTCCATTAAAACTTATGTTCATTGTGAAAACACTTAGAGGAATGTCTTAGAAAAGATAGAACTTTTTGAATTTTTTTAAACTCCCTTAAAATAATGAATTCCTTAATTATCCCTCTCTGTGGTCATTTTTGTAAAAGATTATACAAATCCTCCAATTCTTTATGAAATGTTCTTATGTGACCCAAAAACCCTTCATACATTCTAGGAGATTTCTTTAATCTATTTGGGCCACATTCCTATCTCATGCATTTTCCATCACCATGCAATATAAATACACTTCAATTCAACAACAAAAGTATTTAAGACATGTAACAATACAAAGAATGGGAACAGGAATAAAATAGTAAAAGTAGCATCTGAACAAATTAGAAAAAATGAGTTCAATCTATTATAGTTTATCAGATTTGGGGTGTGTTATAATTTCAAATCTTCTGAGCTAATATCTGGGATGTGGGAGTCCTTAATTTCATAGCAGTTCCTGAGGTCCCCTCCAACTATCAAATTTATTATATGGTGAAACTTTGGTTAGCAAATTTCATTTGTCAAGTTGGAAACTTGAAAGCCATTTGATTTTTTATATTTTTCTTGTAAAATGGTGCACAAGTGGAGTCTTCATAACATTCTAGAACTTTTATGCACCTTCTGAAAATAGATTTTTTTTCTTCTACCGAGCAACATTTCTTGTAACCAATACATGAAAAATGAAATATTAGAGACTTTCTTGATAACCTCTGTATGTTCTTCCTGGCTCATAAATGTTGCAGCCTTGGCAAATCTACCTAGGTACATAAACACATCTGAAGACTCTTGCAGTAGAAATTTATTAATTTATATATACATATATATACATATATATATATATATATATATAAACACCTTCACAGGAATTTATCCCATTTACACAATGAATATGAATTCAAAGAGTTTTATAAAGTATGTAGACCACACTTTTATCATATTCTGATGTTACATACAAAAAATCCATGAATGCCCAATATAATGTTTATCTTGTACTGCACATGTAAACTCCTTAGAAATTGCTCTTGGGTCTATCCAGTCACTGTGTGGACTGTTTTGTTCTTCTGTGATGATCTCGTATCCATCTTATTTCTTCTTTATCGACTGACCCACCAGTCTCTATGCACACCTGAGTTTATAGATACCCCAGATTTACTATGTTGTCATTTGTAATCTGAAACAACTTTTCTGCTCCACAATTTTCTCATGGCATTTTTAACTTCTGCATTCCTTACTGTGTAGATAAATGGGTTTAGCATGGGGGTGATAAGAGTGAAAAATATAGTCACAGCTTTGTCCATTGGAAAAGTGGTCACTGGTCGAAGATACATGAAAATGCATGGAACAAAAAACAAGATGACAACAGTGATGTGGGAACTACAAGTAGAGAGAGCTTTGCGTCTCCCTGCAGAACTGTAACTTTTTAGGGAGCGCAGGATGATAACATAAGAGCATATCAACATAACAAAACTAATCATGGAAATTAACCCTCCATTTGCAGCAATTAGGAGACCAACAATGAAGGTATCTGTGCAGGCAAGTTGTATCACAGGGACAATGTCGCATAAAAAGTGATCTATGACATTAGGTCCACAGAATGGGAGCCAAAATGTGATAAGAATTTGTCCTGTTGAATGTAGGAAGCCAACTGTCCAAGCAAAACCCACCAGGACACAACATAATTGATGATTCATTATGGTAGTATAATGCAAGGGTTTGCAGATAGCCACATATCGGTCAAAGGCCATTACAATGAGCAGGACAATTTCAGAGGCACCCAAAACATGTTCAATAAATACTTGTGTCATACACCCATTGAAAGAAATTGTTTTCTTCTCACACAGTAAATCTGCAAGCATTTTGGGGACAATTGAAGATGAATAGCAAGCATCAATTAAGGACAAGAACAAAAGGAAGAAATACATTGGAGAATTCAAAGTCTGGCTAAAGGTTATGGTGATCACAATGAGAATATTGCCCATCACAGTAATGATATATGTCATTAAAAATATAAAAAATAATACTTTCTGCATCTCAGGATTCTTTATAAGGCCCAATAGGATGAATTCAGTCACATTGTTCCTTTTTTCCATGTCACCTTTATACTAATAAAGAACTCAGAGGCAAATGTCACGTGGTTCTGAATGTAGATAGCTCCTAATGAGTCCCACTTTTCTATTTTTGTCAACACACTTTTTCCCACTCTATGCCTATATGGAGAAACCAAGATCATATAGCTCACAGTTGAAAAAAATCAGATTTTTTTTATTGCAAATTCAGTCAATACCAGCTAAGAGAATACTATATTATCCAATAAGCCTTATCATAACACATTGAAACATTTTATTCTTCTTTTTTCACCACACCCAATATTTATTGCCAACATTGATTCTTTATTTATGGATATAAATAAAGTCTGACCTCCCCCATCATTTAAACTCTCCAGTGAGAGTAGTGTATTGGAAAAGAGATACAGATAAGAAATATATGAAACTGTTTCAAAGGTTAGCAAGAACCTGAATAGTTTCCAAGAGAGTATTTAAAGTTATGTTTCAAGATATTTCGAGTTGAAAATAGTTGATACTGAGATCATAGATAAGAGAAAGGGGCAGGAAAGACAAAGTGAAAGACCAATAGACAAACAGACACAGACACAGAGAGTGATAGAATGTTTGTGTGTGTGTGTGTGTGTGTGTGTGAGACAGAGAGAGACAGAGAGACAGAGAGACAGAGAGACAGAGAGACAGAGAGAAAGACAGAGACAGAGAGACACAGAGAGAGTGGGGGGAGAGAAGAGAAGATAGACAAATATAGGTTATATTCAGTTAGAAAATGGCAAGTAAAAGGCCAAGAGATAGATAAATAGATGTGTAGATAGCTATGCCAAGTCTATGCTAATTTGGGGGGATAAGAACTCAAGCAATCAAGAAGGTCTATATCCTCAAGGATCTTATATTGTTATATGGCAAAAATTATAAAGAGGAATTTGAAATGTGATGGTTACTAGACACATTAATTCTTCAGGTAATCCAAAAAATACTATAACTTTGTCCAACCATGAAAGCTTTTCTATCCTACAAACATGTTCATCTATTGCTTATTTATATATTGAATATATTTATATATTTAATATTTATATATTTATATTTATTTATATATTTAAATACTAGTTTAAGTACTAGGTCATATTCATGAAAGAATGTGTGTTTGTTTCAAATATAAATGGCTTTGAAAATCACTCTTTGTCCATTCTTGATAAACTTATGAAAGCAAAAACAGAATTAGACCCAAAGGAGAGGGTAGGGAATATCTGCTTATTATAGATAGATGGATAGATGGATAGATGAATGGATGGTAAGTAGGATGGTAGAAATTGAGATAGATACAAATATTAATATAAATACAATAGAGTTCAACTTGTAATAAGCATGATGTAGTGTGCTAATCAGGGTCTTTTGTGTTTTCTGCATGAGCTAACAACTGACCTTTGAAGGTATCTTAAATAAATACAGTCCTAGTTTCCGATAGTATATAGATAAATATCACATATATATGTATACAAATATATGTATGTACACACACACACATATATATGATGAGGGAAAAAAGGAAAGATTTTTTTAATTTATAGAAAATAGAGGTATTGATAAACTTTATATAATATTTATTTTAATTTTTAAAATTTATTTAAATTTATTTATTTAAATATCAAATTTCACAAATTAAATGTTAATTTAATGAAATAAATTTTTAAATAAAATTTATTTAAAATAAGGAATACTAGGTATTTTGTAACAGACATTCATCTAATATTATAGCCCTTTAGTCCATTTTTCATTTCTTTCTTTGTTCTTGACAATTACTTAAGTATGAGTTGAAAGAATGTCTATAGATTCTATTAATTTTTTCCTAATTTTAATTTGGTCTCTAAAAAACTTGCCTTCAGAGCAAATTATAAAGAAAACTTTAAAGGGAGTTAATAAACTATTACTAATCAATAAATTCAAACTTCTATTTCTGAAAAGGAAAAAAAATCATGTAAATATTAGGAAAATGAATTGGTCTGATACTTCCCAACAAATAGTTTGCAAAAGGTTCATTTATTCAAAAGTTAGGTTGTCTAGATTGAAAGGTATCTCAAAGGTACAAGTATTTTTCCCTATTCAATGAAACACCTTTTCCCCAAAATCTAACAGCTAGCAAATAGAAATTTGAAACTAGCTTCATCTTTCTCCTACTCAAAGCAACCTATTCTAAATTATATTGAAGAGTGTGATAAAAAGAAGATAAAATAAAAAATATGTACAAAAGTGAAAAATATTTCATGTGAAGAGAAAACATGGTGAAATGTAATGGAAAGTGAAAAGTTTTTTTATCAGTAATAGGAATGAGAAGGTGGAGATAAAAGTCTAAAAACTATCAAATACTATTTCTCAGAACTGGAATCAGGATAACCCTTTCAGACTATATATGTACTGTGAAGATATGGACTAAAACTAAATGATTAGAAAAAGAAGCATTCCTGGTCCCCAGATTCTCACCTATGAACCCTTTGTCTTGAGCTCAAAGACTAGGTGGTCAGCTGAATGAGACATGAAGAGAAGAATGACATGGTTTGCATAGTGGGTTGAAAGTTCCACCTACAATAAATGTCAGCTGATTTATATGGCACCATTAGAATATGTGATCCTCTTGAGTGTTAGCCATTTTGTCATATGTCATATGTAAGAATAAATTCTTTGAAGTATCTTTATTGTGACTAATGAGACCTCATGAGCATATTCCCTTAATTAGATAAATTTGCCAATGACACAATTATACCTCTTATTACTTAACTAACCAGTGAAGAATGAATTTTAGCCTTGATAAAATATTGAGGGATTTATATTTGTTTTGTATGCTTAAGTCTTCATGAGGAAGAACATCTTGATAAACTGAGTCATTTATCTAGATATTTAAGACAACTACCAACATTGCTATTGCAGGAAAATGAGGCAATGTCATCACTAAAAAATTGTTAGTTTCAAGCCGCTAGTCTAATTTTCCAAATTAAGGACCGGGACTAAGAATATTCATACATCATAATGTCACCCTAGAATGAGAAAAGATTTGAAAGAAATTTTATTTAAATAATTAAAAAGACTGATTTCATATTGCAGGAACTTAACTAGACTGAAGAGGAAAAGATAGATGTAACTAAAGACTGAGAAATTCTACAGGCTAACCAGAAGCAATGTCTTTAGGATTTAGATTCTTTAAGATACCTCAGAACAAAAATGCAAAAATAATTTAAAAATCCTTCTTCCTAGAATTAGAAACGACAATGATATGGCCTCAGGGAGTAAGTAACCGAAAGTGGCCTGTAACAAGGAGGAATTTTAGATGAAATTTGGAGGGAGTCAGGGAAGACAAAAGGCAGAGAGCTAAGAAAGAAGAAAATTCTAACTAGGGATAAAAGTCCCCAAACTCCCCAGATCTAGATAGTTTTTTACTCAATGCATTCCATACGTCAAGGTCAATTATAATTGCTGACCTTTAAGAGAGCACTTTCCATATTACAAAATTTTTGCATTTGTTCTTTGATTTGATGTTCCTTATGATCCTGTGAGATAACAGCTATTATTAATCCTATGTTTTTTTTTTTTTTTAAAGATTGTAAGTAACTTGCCCAAAGTGGATTTCAAGGGTGGATTTAAATTCTGATTTTCTTGAATCCAAGTCCAGAACTCTGCCAGCAAACTGCCTTTAAATCTAAGATCTAAACATCTGCAATTTATTATGGTAATCCTGTGCCTAGAGTGGAAAAATAACACATATTCTGCTTTCATGAAAACCATTCTAATATAGTAAATGTTCACAGATAAGTATTTAAAAGGTCAAGCAAAAGATTTAAACAAATGACCAAAGAGAGAAAAGAGAAATACTTTTCATGTAGGGGGAATGGGAAAAGGCTTCATGGAGTTGGTAGCTCCTAAGATAAACTGTCACATGAAAATTATTTACAGAGATATAATTGTGTATATAGTATATTTAAAACAGATAGTAGATTGCATCCAATAAATGCATATATATGTCAACTTATGGACATGACTGAGGATGAGATAGTAGGCAAATGGGATTAGAATCTACAATAGAAAACATTAAACCTGTTTGTGGAGTGCATTTAATATGGGGTTTACGGAGTATTGAGGAGGACTAGTACTTCTGATGTGAATTTTGTTAAGCCATTTTCAGGGATTCTCATCCACCTTTGATGTCCACTTGATTCACCCAACTCTTACTTATGGCTCCAAGAAACTATAATATGTGCACATCCTAGTAAGCTATCTAGGCATATTGGATAAACCAAGCTGAAGACAGCCAGTGAGCCTCAAATGTGTCAGTGAGTTAGAGGCATGTGAAGACCTTCTCTTGTGGATTGGAAATATAAGAATAATTTAATCCAACAGTTTGAAGATTGGGTCAGGCATTAAAAATACTAAGGTCATTCATTGCATCTCAAGCCATCATCAAGATATTTATCCTGCCACTGGACTTTGATATCTCAGGAAGAGACAATGAAGATGACAAGTTTGTGCAAATCTGTTTAACTGAAGTCCAAAGCATACACAAAGCAAGACATCACCCATGATGTCATTGGTCATCTTCAAAATTAAAAAAAAAAATCCAAAACAGCAACATAGAATGCACATTGTGTTTTACAAACAACAAACAACTATAGAAGACATTAAACAACTGGATATTTGAGAATTTTTTAAGATATATAATTTAGGGTCTATGTAGTGCAGGTCAAACATTATCCTTTATTTCCCTTCCTTCTCTCTAGTGCCCAACCAGATCAGTCTTGATAGTCTTCAAATAGGATTCTATGTCTTTTCTCTGGTGTCCATATTTGACTATCTCTCTCTCCTCATATGTAATACATGATATAACTAGTAGGTCAGATGTAAGTATCTTGTTTAATTAGGATTGATTCTGGTATGAAATGAGGGATTAATTGAACACAACAAAAATGAGGTTTACTTGACTAAGGTAACAAAGATTTTCAACGAAGACACAGAGCACTTAGATTCTATAGAAGTCATCCACTCTCTCCCAAAAATAAATAAATAAATAAACAAGAGAAAATTCTTAGAGGAAAAAAAAAAGATCACCTGACCTTATGGCAAACACACACACACACACACACACACACACACACACACACACACACACTGTTTTATTTTCCTATTTGTATTCCTGATACTTAGCAGAGTGTTTTGATTATGGTAAATGTTTAATAAATGTTGTTTTTTCATGTATTTCTTCACTTATTCACTCAGTAAATTTTATATTAGCAAAAACAAAACAACAAGCAAAGTAGAAGCAGCCTGGATTCTCAACACTTAAGAAATATAGGCAAACTAGTATGTATGTAAGCGTAATGAACGTTACACAACTTTAGAAATGATAAGCATGAGAAATTAACAGAAACATAGGAACATCTGGGGAAAAAATGACAGGAAGAAAGGAGTTCAATCAGGCAAAAAAGTTCATAAAATACAAAAATGATTTTTAAAATATCTTTAGGGTAGCTGAAATGTGCTTAGTTTATATAAAGAAAATCAGAGAATACAAAATAAAATATATATCACTGCATTCAGTAGGTAGAGATCTATAAGTATAGGAGATTATATATGCTGCTGGATAGAGTGTTTTATTAATCTAAATACTGAGCTGTTTTTCATTATAAAAGTGCACTCAATGAATTAAGATATTGGAATAAGAATGTGATATAAAATGGATCAAAAGAAGAAGATAAAGAAAAACAATTGTATACTCTTTTAGATTTATAATTGTAAGTTTACTGAGTAATCTAGAAACCTTTTCATACTTTCATTTCTATTTAACCAAAATTTTCCAAGTAGGCTTTTGTGGCCAATCGCTATACTAGTGCTTGCTTGCTTGCTTTCTTTCTTTCTTTCTTTCTTTCTTTCTTTCTTTCTTTCTTTCTTTCTTTCTTTCTTTCTTTCTTTCTTTCTTCTTTCCTTCCTTCCTTCCTTCTTTCCTTTCTTCCTTCCTTCTTTCTTTCCTTCCTTTTCTCAATGTCTGAGTGTACAGATGGTCCTTAATAACTGATTACTGACTGAAAAGATTTTTCTTACTTATGCCAAGCTTTTTATTGAAGACTCATATTGAGTCATAATAAAGATTATGTTGATGTTGTTTAGAAGACTTTGTCAAGTTTCTCAATGACTTTACTGACTTTCTCCCTCCACTGCAATAAATGCTTAATATAAAATTCAAATTGCCTTGAAGGTGGTGTTTTGCTTATAGTCAGCATTAGTAATGTAATTTTTTTTTCCTTTGTACTTTTAGGTACATGATGAAAACCAATTGCTTTCCACAGAGAACCTGTGAGTATTCATTTCTTTTAGTTATCAGTTCTTCTATATTTCTGATTTTATTGTAAAGACTATCAGTATTAATACAATTCAATCACCTAATCATCTATATGCTAGTTTGTTGTTAGTCAATATTCTTACATTTAACATGCTATATAAATGTTTACAGATAAGCTAAACATTCATTCTCTTTTTAAGACATTCTGCCAGCATAAAAAAAAAAGAAAAAGAAAAAGAAAAAAAGTCTACCATACGCTTATGTGAGTAGAAGTTATCTTGGTAAATTTAATCTTGATTTAAAGAAAAGAAAAAGAATCAGAATGACTCAAAAATGGAATGGATATCCCTATAAGGTTATAGGATTTTAAGATATATCTAGTTTTCTTAGTTTTCCAAAAGAAACGTTACTGGTTACCAAAATCACAGCCTCACAGTCATCTTATATTTATTGTGTATATAGTTTGCATATAAAGTGATACATGTTGTTTACTATTTTTAAGAGTACTTACGAATTTTTTTCTCTTTCCTTTAAATGTTGCAACATATTTAGAACTATACTATTATCCCTTAATGAGCATAGATATTTTGTTTTGTTTTTTTTTTTTGAGAGAAAATTTCACTTCCAAAACTTTGGAGTGACAAAGACAATTTACACCTATATCAAGAAGCAGTTTGCCTTCATGCAAAAAAAAAAAAAAAAAAAAAAAAAGATTAAAAGCAAATGGCCAAGGTTGGAATTCCAATTTTTTTTTCAGTTAGAATCCTTGTGATTTCCTGATAGAAAAGACATTCATACTATTCTTGGCTACTCTAGATAAAATCTCACAATGCATATAATGGGAATATATATGACAGGTACAGATTTATTTTAGATATGTATATACATACACATATGTGCATATATATGTATATATATACAAATACAGACACACAGAGATACACACACATATATATTATGTAATGTGTAGATATACACGTACATTAAAGGAGTTTGCAGTTGTTTACATTAAGACTCTAAAGCACACAATCTGAATGAGCTAATGGATGAATGGATGACATCTGGGATGGATATTTATAGTCATCTAATCATTGTACAAGTGACTCCTGTTTCACCAATGCTTCCCTTTATTGAAAACTTAGAATTATAAGATAAAGAAGAACAAGAGATTCTAAACAAAGTGTGATTATACTGGTCTGAATGGATGGAGTATGCCAAAAAAAGAGGCAAGGCTGTCCAGCCATCACAAAGATAAGTCAAAGTATAATTGTGATTTTAAAAGTATTAATATAGGTGCTTCACTTGCTCAAAGAAAAATGAGATCAAAGCAAGCTTATCAGAGAATTAAGAAAAAGCTCTGCCTACATAAGGATGAGAGGCAAAGAGAGGAAAAAGCCATGTCTTATCTATAGCCAAACACCTCCAATCCCCAACTATTCTTAAATATAGATAAAAAAACTGCAAATCTGGGTTGTTATGTGACTTGTCCTAAAACCCAACCAGATAGGGAACAGTGCATCTTGAATTTAGGTCTCCTGACTTTAAAGCTTCTTAGAATGCTTTTGAAAGACTTGATCATTGCCCCACCCTTGGCCCCAGGAAAACAGAATTAGCAAAGCATTTCTTTAGTGTCAATATTCAGGGCTGATCCAATACAGAAATATCGTGAAACAGATATGTGCAATAAAAGGATGTAGTTTGCATATTAATTGAGAAGAGAGACTCCTTAATAAACAAAATATTTATTGCATGGTTATTCAGATCATTTCAAAGGTGTTAAAGATAGTCATCTTCCACAATAAATAGGGAGATTTTGCCTATGTTTGGGAACACTGGGATGTTATGTATAAAATTTTCATAGGATGATGAAAAGATAAATTGATAAAAAGATAAATCTATTATTGCAAGGAATATCACATCTGCACTAAAACACTTCTATTTAAAAACTACAGTCTTTCCTCTTATTAGGCTATGTCTATATTTCAATGATACTGTCAATATTGAGAAAATCTAGACCCCTCTTTGCAAACATACAAGAATAGCTATATAATTACTTCTTGGTAGTAAATTATTATCTTCCAAGACACAGTTTCCCTAAATTGTTAAATTTGGAATTTAAATTAATTTTGAAATGAACTTTGAATCAGAAAATCCTGGGATCAAATGTTGTTATGTATTTCTTGCTAACTATATATTTCTATGTAAAGAACTCATCTTCATCTTAGTATCTTCATCTGTAAAATTGATAGATTGTTGCTAAAATCTCTAACAATTCCAAATATAGCATTCTATGTTCTCTGCAACTATGAATTCTCTGCCTCCTATTATTTGTCATGATTTATGTCTTTTAAAAAATAACTCTCAAAAATTACATCATATTCACAATCTTTGAAAATGTTAATATACAAACATGATGTTTCTTAAAATCATTTCCTGGAAAAAAAATCACCACATTTTGTAGTCCTATACCTTAAATTTATAAGGCAAAGACATTGTCACAATCTCTAGTCTTTAACAAAAAAAATATGCAATTATATCATTTCTCAAAATCCTTTTTGTTTTTTAATTGAGAAGAGGAAGTTGAAGGCAACAAATTGGGCATTTATGTATGTTTGTGAAATATTAGCCAGGGGAATTAGAATGACTAATGTGTATCACATTCTCCTCCATCCTGTTCTTCCCATTTATTAGAAAAGTAATACTTGAGTCCACAATGGGAATGGATGAATAAATGGATGACTGGATATCTGGAAGAAAACACCATCATAATCTTATCCAAAGATTATGAATCTTTAGGTATTTTTTCCCTATTTGGATATTTAATGAAAGAGTTAATATATATCCTGTAAGTTTTGTAATTAATAACATCATTTATGTCTGATGTCATTTATGTCCTAAAGACATTTTTTCCATTCCATAACTTCCTCATAGCATTTTGTACATCTGAATTCCTCACTGTGTAGATGAAGGGGTTTAACATAGGGGTGATAAGGGTATAAAATACAGTTACAGCTTTATCTACTGGAAAGGTGGCCACAGGTCGCAGATACATGAAAATACAGGGAACAAAGAAAAAGAAGACCACAGTGATATGAGAGATACAAGTGGAAAGGGCCTTGCTTCTCCCTACAGAGCTGTAACTTTTCAGAGAATGTAGTATGACAGCATAGGATGTCATTAAAACAATAAAACTAATCAAAGGAATTAATCCTCCATTAGTAGCAATCAATAGACCAAAGAAAACAGTGTCTGTGCAGGCAAGTTGGATCAAAGGGATAATGTCACACATAAAATGGTCTATGACATTGGGCCCACAGAAAGGGAGCCAGAATGTGGTAAGAATTTGTCCCATTGAATGCAGGAAGCCCACTGTCCAAGCCAAACCCACAAGGTTACAGCAAAGCTGGTGATTCATTATTGTTGTGTAGTGCAATGGTTTGCAGATGGCCACATACCTGTCAAAGGCCATTACTATGAGGAGGACAATCTCAGAGGCACCAAAGAAGTGTTCTACAAATATCTGGGTCATGCATCCATTGAAGGAAATCTTTTTCGTCTCACACAACAAATCAGCAAGCATCTTGGGGACAATTGAAGTTGAATAGCATGTATCTATTAAAGACAAGAAGGCAAGGAAGAAGTACATTGGGGAGTACAGAGTCTGGCTGGAAATTATAGTGATCAAAATGAGTACATTACCAACCACAGTGACAATATAAGTGAATAACAGTGGAACAAAAAGGATTTTCTGAAAGTCAGGGCTGTTCACAAGACCTAGTAAAATGAATTCAGTAACATTATTCCTACTTTCCATCTCATGTTCATGAAGATTGTGAACTCAACAGAAATGGCAAAATCCGGTGAAAATGTAGATGTTTATGAATATAGAGCCATTCTGTTGAGTGTAGTAGAATATTTCTTTGCACAGAAGCCTGTAAAGCAACGGAGAAGGCATATTATTTGTGTATAATTTAACACACACATGAATAGGCATCAATAATTATATATAATCAATCAGTAATCACAGAGAAACTTATAAAATACATAAACTAAAACTTTTTATTTTTTGTATTTGCAAATACATTTGGTAAAATGCTAAGGAAATTGGTATATTTCTTGTAAAAAAATTATAGTTCACAATTCACAAGTGCATTGCTTACTTTCTTTTCTCAGGAAAAATAACCAACTGCCTAATGGAAGGATTGTGTTGAATTAATAGTTTGGCAGCTTGTGATAATAAAACATGATGTTTGAATTAATTCAGAGGTTACTTACTTGTTTTACTTTTTTATTCCTGTTCAATTACCCCATTTATACACTCAGTAAGACAAAATTTCAAGCATCCATTCACATCCCTCATGAATAGAATCAACAAAAGTAAATATCACAAGCCTTTTAAAAAGAGACATTTGTTGAACAACCCAAAACACATTAATTTCTATGTTTACTTATGTTATTATTAAGGAAATTATAGTTTGATAAATATAATTTTCACTGACCTGTGGATAGAGGAATCGGTGGGAAAGGGAAGGATTGAGATGAATTGGACATCTAAATTTTGTTAGACTCAAACTATTTAAGTGTGTCTCCTATCTTGTAGATAGATAGATAGATGGATGGATAGATGGATGGATGGATGGATAGAGAGAGATAGAGACAAAGAGACAGAGACATAAATGTCTGGATTGATAGATATAGATAGATATTCACTTAACCTCTCTGTACCTGTTTCATCAATTATAAAAGAAAATAGATTCTAAGACCACTAAGATCCTTATAATTCCAAATCTATCATTTTATAGCTACTTGTTCAATAACTACAGAAGTATAACTAGAACTTATCAACCAGAAAGCTAAAATTATTTGTGTATTTGTGATTTGAATGTGGTTTTACCCCCTAATTCCTATTTCAACATTTTTTTCTACTATACAGTACTGAAAAGGGGCAAATATAACAAGAAAAAAATAAAATATGAATTGAAATGGTTTTAATTGTTGTTTGTAGATGGCTAGGTGGATGGGGTACTGGGTGAGGCTAAAGGTGAAGATTTATATGTGATGTGAAAGAACACTGATTCCATGGGTTTAGAAAGATTAAAATAAAAAGACATAATTCTTTAAATAAACACATTATGTCTCACACTAAGCAAAATAGACAGTGTTCTTCTAGCTGTATCTATGCACAAACTTACTCAAATATTTCTAGGCCAGTTGAATGTGATGGCAGTGATGGCTTAATCCCAATAAAAATGATCAAGCCAGCTACTGTATAAACATAGCCTAAGTCTTGAGTCAGTGTAATTAGCCTTTCTGACACAGAAGTCTCACCTATGAGCCTTTTGGACTGGGATTCAATCCCAGATACCAAGACAGCTGGCATAGGATGGTCCAGTGAGAAGAGAAAGTACATAGAGGAAAGTTCTGACTGGCTCAGTTACAATAAGTCTCTGTTGGTTAATAAACATATTCTCTCTGGCATCTTTGAAAATGCCTTTCTCTGGAGCTTCAAAAGTTCTTTCATGTATTGTGTTTGGGAATACATTGTGTAAAGCATCTTATTCTGCAGTAATGAGATCTCATGGGTACAACTGTCTAATTAGATACATGCACCAAAGACACAATTAAACTTCATGTTAATTGAACATTGGAGAGGAACTTTGGAAGTGCTAGCATATTTTTAACTTCATGTTTATCACTTATCTCTCATAATAAATGAGGTAAAAATATCTGATTGACTTATTCAAATCTCCAGATTATCCATCTGTATTTAATGAAATTCCATAAATAACTATTAGTTATCTATCATAAGTAAACCATTGTGTTAAACTAGGAAACAATCAAGACTAAAGATCATAAGTTAGCTCTTTTCAGAACTTCAAATCTAATTAATGCTTAACATTTATGCAAAAGATAAATGTATGGTAGAATCTGCAAAAACAGAAGAAAAATTGTGCTAAGTATTCTAGGAAAACTGCAGAAGGATATAAAGTTTTTTTTTTTATTATTAAAGCTTTTTATTTGCAAATCATATGTATGGGTAATTTTTCAACATTGACCCTTGCAAAGCTTTCTGTTACAAATTTTTCCCCCTTAACCCCCACATCTCCCCTAGATGGCAGGAAGCCTACCTGGGATAAAATTATTTTCAAAAGAAAAATAAAAGTTTCAAGACAATAGAGAATCTGACCAAGATTTTGAAGGATATTAATGAGTTTATGATACCAGGACAACTTTCTGACTCTCAAAATATTATATCTTTTGCACTTCAGAATCTATTTGTTTGACAGGATTGTTAGGATCTTTTGTCTTTGTTATTAATATATCAACATACCAACAGAAATTGTCAAAAAATTACTGTAGTTTTGATCTAGAAAGATAAGAATAAATCTCCAAATATATGTATATGTATATATACGTATACTTATAAACATATATTCCTATATATGTGTACACACACAAACACACACATACACACACACACACACATATATGATATCTGTCTACCCGTTTTATTCAGAAAACTAAAAGCAAATAAATAGTTAAAACTAGTTAGCAAGGAGCTTCCCTGAATTGTCAGGAGTCCTTTGCCAAAGTCTTAAAACACTTATTTTACAATCCCTCCCAAAAAAGTAGGAATCACAGCTAAAAAATCCACAATCATCTTGTGGATCATTTTACCCTACTATTTCCACCACCTTATCCTTGCTCTCAACAGTCCCAGCAGATGTCATGAGAGTGTTAGGGTTTAATTCTCTAATTCTATCTAAATGCTGCTCAACACATAATTTCTTAATTAATGTTTGTCAATGGAGTCATTGCTTGACCAATGAAATGATAACTAAAAAGGACTGAACTCTCATTTTTATAACAGTAGATAATTCCCAAAAGAGATATAAAGAGAGAGAGAGAGAGAGAGAGAGAGAGAGAGAGAGAGAGAGAGAGAATGCATCAGCAATCTGTAACTTAAGATGTGGAAAATATCTGACCAAAATGATTTTCCTTCTTGAACATTTCAGATTTTTTCTTGTCAAGTTATATTCCAGATACCATGTACTAATCTGTCTTTCTTAAGACTGTGGTGGTTATTGATCATAGGCTACTTACACTATCTCAAGTAAATATATTGCTTATCTCCTAACACTTTCTAAATTCAAACTTACCTTCTGTGCTTGTTACGTGTCACTGAATTCACGTTTCTTATGTATCTTCCTCATATGCATGACTCTCGGAAATATGCACTTATCACTCTTAAGCCCCTTTAAATGTGCTACACATGTGTTGCTTCCCTCTGAGTAGTACCCTATAGAAGAATATGTCATACATGTTCTTCAGGGGATGAAGAATCTTTTATTATCATTGTATTTGTTGTCCAGTTGAGTTGTTCTTCAGGAATAAGCTGATTGACAAAATGTCAATTATTGTTAATACCTTATAAGCTATGATTTAAATAGATACCCATCCAATCTAGTGTAATATTCCTAAGGGACCCATGGGTATGGAAGTGGTACATCACAAACTATATTAAAAAATAATTCTTTATCAGAAAAATTGATCTAGAAATCTAAAAATAATAAAGTTGATTTTTTTGTGAGATTTTCCCTGAAAGTTTCAGGTGTCAAAGCAATACATTAACTTGAGACAGTATTAGTAGCCCAGTGATCAATAACCACCACAGTCCTAAGAAAGAAGGATTAGTACTTGATTTCTGGAATATAACTTGGCAAGAAAAAACTGAAAGGACTTCAACCAAATCAAGGTATTTTAGAATAAATATTCTATATTTCCAACATACACTTCCTATTTCATATTCATCTGCATTTCTAAGTATGCATGGGGTTATTATTATCATTATTAATCTATTTATTTCTGTTCAAGTTATACTATTGATGATTTCACAGACAGATCTGGGGTTGAAAATTCCCTATGTCATTCTATCAATAGCATGATGGAAACTGGAAAAATTCAGATTTCCCTATGAAAGGCTACATGATTGGAATTCTACCTCACTATACTTTGGCAATACCACAACAACATACCCTTACCTAAAGATGCTTTTAAAAGTACTTTTTTTCCTTCTTTTGCACTTCTGAACCCTACCAAGATATATTGAACTTTTGACTAGATTTCTTTCTTAAGGACCAGGCCTTATACTGAAGTTCCTAGACTAAGCCCCACTTAGTAATTGTTTGGGTCCTGATTGACTTAGATTGAATGTAAATAGCAATCATTTCCGATTTGGCCAGAAACCCAGGAGGTCTTTCCCTTCCAGATTCATTCATTTATTCATTCAATCTTTAATTTTGGGAACAACTAGGTGAAAGAAGAGAATCTTTGCCTCAATTACTACTAGCCTTAATCACTACATGAATTATGTCTCAGTCAAACAATAAGTCAATGGGATAATATGATTTGTGTTCTAGAAATTTGATTCATAGTCTTGTTAAGTCTTTATTTTTATGAAATAGGATAGCTATTTTCAGGCATTTTACAAGAGCTGTTTATATGGTATTGTTGAGATCCTTAGCTTAAAAAGGCTAAGGTTTCCCATTTCATTCAGGGCTATCTCCAGCCTATATTGGCTATAGCCAAGTGAGGCAAGTGACTTTTCACAGCCTTCTTTCACTTAAATCCAATTCACTTGCATGCCATGACATCATTTCCCTGAATTTATGGTCCTCTTTGAGAATGAAGCCCAAACAATAACAATAGCAATAGTGATCACAATGAGTAAAGTACTCATGATAATAACAATGTAAGTGATAAGAGATGCAGCAAATGAATTTCGGCAGATTTTTTTGTATCTCAGGATTTCTCAAGAGATTCAATAAAACAAATTCAGTGATATTCTTATATGCCATCTGACAACACAAATGTTGAATTTAGTTATAAATTCCAGTTGTTATAAGGACAAATAGCTGCTTCTAAATGTAGCTGCCTTCTGATGATTTCAAGCATTTTGACTGTAATGATTCCTTTTCACAATAAACCTATGAAACAGTCAAGAAGACATATGTTATGGTGTCTATTTTACATAAATGCATGAAAATCAATCTTCCAGCAAGCATTTATTAAGCAACTCTGTGGTAGATAGTGGAGACACAAAGATAAAATATTATCTGTCTTTGAAAAGATTACTTTCCATAGGAGGAGACAATATATAAATGTAAATATTTATTTACATTTATTTAAATAATACATTCAAGCTAATTTTGCACAAAAGGAATCAGCATCTGGCTTTGCAAGGAAATGGATTTATTTGCCAAGTCCCAACAAGTATATTATGACATGACAAGGGGGTAGTGTTATAATTTTATTAATTAAAAGAACATAATTTACTTTAAGGGATTGCTTCTGACAGGAATAATATGTCTTATATTATAAGTCAATGGGATAATATGATTTGTGTTCTAAAAATTTGATTCATAATCTTGTTAAGTCTTTATTTTTATGAAATAGGATAGCTATTTTCAGGCATTTTACAAGAGCTGTTTATATGGTACTTTCACTTCTAAATTTAATTTACCTTATATTTACTTTTTATTTCTATTTATTTCCTAGGGATTACTTAGGTACAAGATTTAAAAGACTGCCTACAAGTTTTCTTATGTCTCAGTCCTATCAACAATTTATCCTTAAATGAAATTTTAAAAAAATGTATGTGGATGTGAATGAGCTTGTTAAGTATTCTTTATTAGGAAATATGACTATTTATGCTTCTATAAAATCTACCAAAGCAATTAAACATTATTAAAATTTGGGTTAGATAAATTAGTTGTCAATACATGGAAATAGATTGTTTTGTTAGCAAGCCTTTTTTTTTTTAAATAATAGAATAGCTCAACCATTCTAGAAAGAAATTCTGAGTCATACCTCAAAGTTACTATATTGTTCAAATTTCTGTGTACCCAGCTACAGTAGTGTTAAGTATATCCTTCAAATAGCTTAAAGAAAGGTAAAAAAAAAACAGCTATATATACAAAAACAGTTATGGTAGTTCATTTGTAATTTAAGAAAAATTAATGTAATCCTAGCCAGTAAATCACAAGATAGAAACTCCTAAATTTCCAGTTAGAAACTTCTTTCCATGAAATTGACTGGAAGTATATGCAAATTAGTACTATTTCCTTAAAAGTAATGTATAAGTAACAAAACAATTGAGTAATTGTTTTAAAAAAATGCAATCAATCTACTTATAATAGGACCACAGATTTAGATTTTAAGACAATTCAGTAATCAATTCTAATCAACTGCATCATGGACCATATGTTTTATAGTACTTTAAATTTTGCTGCACAATAAATAAACATTTGGTTATGCATAATAACCATAAATAGGTAAAGCAAATATTATTCTCATTATTACCATTCCCAAAATGAAAAGATTATTACGTTACTGTGGAGAGACATCAAGGCAGAATGGTGATCTACTGGGTAACCACTTGAGTAGTATATTACAATGTAAATTCATGGAGGTATAGAATGTATGTATTCTGTACTAGATGGACTATCGAGATGCCCTGCAGTTCACAAATTCTGTGAATTTGTTTGTAATAAGAGAAAAGTCCTGGTTTTGAATGCAAATCATAACTTTTTATTGTCTTGCATTTACATCATTCTTTTTTCATCATATCAGATACTCTTTGTTACTTTGTTCAGGTTTTCTTGGCAATAATACCAGAATGAGTTTGCCATTTTCTTCTCCAGCTCTATTTATAGATGAAGAAAGTGAGGCAAACTGGGTAAAATAACTTGTCTAGAGTCACACAACTAGTAAGTGTGGAGGCTAGATTGAAACCCCGGAAGCTGATCTTCCTGACTACAGACCAGGTACTTTATCCACCCAAGACTTAGTTGTCTTATGCTGCTATTGACAAATACCTTAAGTTCTCTGAATGTCAGTTTATTCTCTGAATGAGTTAGTTTAAATATTCCACTTTATTACTCATTTTAAGTGCTATGTTATAGTAAGGATTTTTTTGAAAAGACAACTAAGAAGTGGCAGGGCCAAGAATTAATCCATAATTGACTCTAAGTATATTGTTTTGTGGTTGTCATTGTCATTGTTGTAGTTGTTGTTGTTGCTTTTCCTACTATAACATTTCTCAGTCCTTGACAGAGTTGTGGAACATCACATTCCTTCCAAGTTTACATTTAACTGAAAGGAAATCTGAGCTTAATAGAATTCTATGTTTAATCACTTGTTAAATATTTTACATAAAATACCAAAAAGACTCTGAGACATAACCATGCTGGCTTACCAGTGAGATCTATTTATTCAAACATGTTAGAAATAAAGACCTATTTTTACTGAAAAATAAGCTTCAAAAACAGCCACAAAAACAAAATCTATTTATTTTTAATGCTTGAAGACTTTTCATTGTAATCCATCAATCAACTGCTAAATCCATGTTGTACACATAAGCTCCCTTCCTGTTCTAACTCTCTTTTATTTGAAAAGTACACAGAAATCAATAATAGATTTTTTTTGCACCCCAGAAAGATACTAATATACACTCAAAAATGCAAATAGAATGGCATACAAAGAAGTGAACACCTTAGATTCTAGTGCAAAATTCTAATATGAAATGCTTAACTTAAACAACAATAACAGCAACAACAACAAAAACAAAGTGAATACTTGATGTGTTGAAAAAAAACTACTTAATCTGTTCCAGGTTTTTCCATCCATAATGGAAGACCTTGATTTTATGTTGCCAAGAGAGCAAATTGCTATATGGTTTGTTTTTCTCAGTGATGAAAATGAGACAAAGCCCCAGACTAGATTTCCAAAGGATGTGGCTGTACATGCTGCCATTGTAAATTTCTAGATATCTTAAATGAAAACATACAGAATTTACTCATATCTAAAATAATGAATAGGTATATTTCTTCATTCCATTAAAAGTATTCCCAAGAAATTTTATTTATCTGCATACCATGAGTTCATCTACCTCATCCTTTACCTACCTTCACTCTCAAAAGATGATAAAGTTGAAAAAATATAGTTTCAGAAATGCTTTGCAAGAACATTACAGTACCATTCCCACTAATCTAAAAAAAACTTTTGGACATAAATGTGCACTAAGATAATGATGAGAATTAGATAATGAAGAGAAAAAAATATTAACTTTTAACATGTCATCAAACTCTTCTCAAAAGAAAGGATTAGAAAAGATCATTTTTCAAATCCCTGTGATCTGAAAGGATGCAACCACCCTTTGTCTGATCTTTTTAGAACAGCAAACATTCTCTTATCATCTCCTCCCCAATTTTCCTCCCTTTTTTCAGTCCCTGATTAGAAGTATTTCTTTTCTTTTCCAAAGCTAGCCCTTCTGTTAATCTCTTGATTATATCCTCTCCCATTTCCTCTGGGAGCTTGATGCCTTAATCATTTCTTCATTTTATTTCTCTTCAATTTATCTTTAGAATTGTTTTTTTTTTTCATACCACTGGCAGATATGTTTGAGACTCTTATTAATCAAAAAAAGAGTACTTGAAGGCTTCATTTACTCAAATTATTTCACTAAAGCTAAACTCCTAAGAAATCTTGTTTGTATTGTTTCTGCCCTTTTTTCACCATCTACTTTTCTGAAAAATAATTTTTGGTATTATCAGTCAGCTAAGACTCAACTCTTGAAGTTTATCAAAATATTTTAACTTCTAAATGTGGTTTCTTCCTTCACTCTCATTTTAATTTATTGTTCAGGTTTTAGTATAGTTTATCATCATTTCTCCCTCTACTATATTGATTTCTGTGACATTGATCTTGTTTTCTTCTTACCTAGATATTTTTGTGACATGGATCATTCTTAGTTCTCTTCATACATTCTTGTTCTACATTCCTACAACATTGTTCTTCTTTTGTCCATTATGTATCTACATTGTGAAAATGCTTAATCTGGGACTCTCAACTTCTCTCTCTAAAAACGCTCCTAATAATTTCATCAGTTTTTATGATTTAAATTATCATCTTAAAATGGCTACTCCAAAATATGTGCAATCTCTTTTGAATTTCAATTTTTCATTACCACATTTTTGTTGGAAACCTTTAATTTGAAGTACCATAGCTATATAAAATACATGTTTTCCATATTCATACTTTTATTTTATTGAAATCATCATCATCTCTCCAGTACTAAAAGATTTATATCCTTAGAATCATTTTCAGCTTGCTCTTTTCTCTCATTACTATTATCAAATCCAATGTTAAATTGATCTCTAAGTTCACAATATCTCTTGTACTTTTCTCCCATCAGTTCATTCTTACGATATATAGGCAAAGTCAGCTCTTCATCACTTTCTCACATTATTGGGAGTGAACTTCTAATTAATCTATGCCTCCATCTCTTCACTTTCCAATCCATTTTCACATAACTGTAAATCACACATGACCATACCATCACCTATTCAAAAATCTTCAAGGGTATTATATTATTGCTATGGAAAAAATATAACACAATACTATAATCTCAATAAAATAATAACTACACATTATTATCCTTAATGTATTTAATATACTTGCCCTTCTTTTAAACCAAAGGCATCCTAGTTATTACCTTTAAATGACTTTCCATCACTATGCTTCATGCCTTTGGCTAAAAAGTTCTATATGGTGGGAATTCACTCTCTTCTCATGTCTAGTTCAATAAAATGCCTAGCTTCTTTCAAATCATAAACTAAAAACTTCTCTTTTTTAGGTCTTATTAGATCTCTCCTCAAGTTTTTGGAGGTCTTTCTTTCTAGATATGTGTTTTTATTTCTTTGCATTTTTTGTATATATTTTATACTTACTAACATTTTATTTGGTCATCTTCCAAATAGAATGTGAGCTCTTTAATGTCATGTATGATTTAGTTTATAATTTTCTATTCCTAGCATAAGTCCTTACACAGAAAAGGCACAGTATGAATATACATTGTTTTGATTTGTTAAGATATATGTTTCTATATGCTTCTCAGATTTTCCCTGTTCTCTATCTTAGTCTTGAACATATGGCAAGAATGTATTCTTCCATTAAATGATGAAGTTTCTTCCTTCAAGGTGAGCTCCAATTATTTTCCATCATTTTTTTTCCAAAGGACCTTTATAAAAAATTTGTTTCATATTTTTAAAAATGCACATTTATAGTCATTTAAAAAATCTAGGGATATTTTAAAAATATTTCACTACCCCCTCAAGTTTTCAGGTAATTATCTGTCTCCATTATGGGGATGATCTGGGACCAATTTGCATTGTTAGTAAAATATTTCAGAAAATATTTATGTGGTTTCAAGGTTATTGATTTTATCCTGTGCTGAGCCAACTGCAAAAAGATCTTCTGATTGTATTCATGCTAAGTAAACACTTCACTTGGGTGGAAAGAACATAGGACAAGGAAATAAAAGGTTTTGACTATAGTTCTTATTTTGTCAGGAATTAGCTATGTATCCTGTAGGCCACTTGACTGCCAGGGGCCTAAGTTCAAAAAACTTATATAACTATAATAGGAATAGTAATATTTATATTTTCTTGCATTATTAGCTGGCTTGATTAAAATATCAATATAAACAAGAGAAATATATTAGAATTTGACTCTGGCAAATGACCCTCCAGACATTAGGACCTGGATAAAGTTTTGGTCAAGTCTGCCACAAAGTTCTCTGGCTCATTATCCTGGAAACTGCAACATAAAACTCATTTTACTTCCTAAGAAAGGCCCTCAATATTCCCAGTGGAATAAATCAGGCTAAAAAAGATCATTACTTTTAAAAATAACTTTATTTTTTTTTGTTTGTATAACTGAAATACAGAAAACATTTGTTATCAAATGTAGTCAAATTCACATTTTCTGAAAGGACTTATATTCAGTCTTTTTGAATTATAGTCCTTTTTTTCATGGCTTACAAGTGCTAAAGACTCAATCTTTCCCCTTTGGATTCACATGATATAAATTTCCCACTACTAGTGTCATGGTATAGATTGTTCCTTTTTTGTCAAGATGCTATAACTTATAGCACTTCAATTTTTGTTCTTTTGTTTCTCAGTTCTGTTTTTCTTTCCCCCCAGCGACATAGATTTTTTTTCCTTTCTATAAGCCTTTTGTTGCTCTATAACTGGCCAAACACTTCTGTCAATTATGGGTTCCGTCTCAATGGCTAATTATGAAGATACAGCCTTTCCAAGTGTTTCAATCTAGTACTGGTCCTTGTGAGATCTGTCCCATGGTGCCTTAAATGGAATTATTTGTAGTCTTTAATGCATGACTTCCTGCAGCTCTGAATGTGGTTCCAGGGCTTTTAAAACTCCCTGAGAGCCCTCTTTCTGTCTTTTGATATTTCATGTTTTCCCTTTTATATGCAAACAGTTTCTACATTGTGTATCTTTCAAAGGAATGATTAACAAATCGTGGGAGATAGGCCAGATTCATCATGGTATATTCATTTTTTTTTAATTCAAGGATAAATGATAATTTAATCTATTAAAATTCAATTATAACTTTATAATCACAATGCAGGAGAATTCAAACATTATCTAATTTGTCTTTCATTACTAACAAGGAAACTGACTCCCAATAATTTAAATTATTTCCCCATGTTAACAAAAGAAGTAAACATCCCTGAAATAATTTGAATATAGGACTTGAATCTTGATAGTCAGTGTTCCTTTACTGTATCATAATACCTATGCTGTTTATATAAATATATCCTTTATATAAAGAAAAATATTCATGCATCTATATGTTTGGTATTGCACTCATTGGCTTGATGCTCATCATTATTATATTTCTATTTTTGTTGAAGTTGTTGGAAATAGTGCATTAAACATGAGATTTCAATGGTACAGAAGCTACTACTAAAGAAATCTTTATATTAGAGCAGTGCATGAGTAACTCAAAAGTTTAATTTCATGTCACACAGGGTATATGGGTCAAAGACAGCACCTTGAGCAAGCATCTTCTTCATGCTGAAGCAGATTTTTCTTCTTACAATATGCATGTTGCCTTTCACAGCATTAAAGGCAAGAATACAACCAAATATCCTGACTCCAGTTAATATATACCTAAAACTTGGAATGTAATATGTTCAAGTCAATAAAGAATTTATCTCATTTATTCAGTAAGGAAATATATTTCCACAAAAGCTTTCACCATCTATAATCAATTCTCAACATGTGTTTAATTGATATCTGTTTTAGATTACAATTTTCTTCTTTTGGGAATCAATAGATGCATTTCTTATGAAAAAAATGCCCCAAGCACAAAATGAATAGCCATTTTCCTAAGTAGCTCATCCCTTAGAGTAGTGTTTTCATCAAAATCAGCTTTGGGAAACATAAAATGATCATAAAATATTTGTCTCCTGAAGGATTGAAAGAAACGATGGTCTCTTCATTATCCACCTTCCCTCCCAGAAAACAAGACTTAAATATGAAATATCTTTTTGCGTTTCCCTTGGAGGTCATCAATGTACAATTGAGTCATTTGTTCTGTTCTTGAGTTTCCTCATGGCATTCTTCATCTCCTTATTTCTCAGGGTGTAGATTAAGGGGTTCAACATGGGAGTGATCATAGTAAAAATTACAGTCATTGTTTTATCAATGGAGAAGGTGCAGACAGGTCTAACATACATGAAAATGCAAGGAACAAAGAATAGGACAACAACTGTAATGTGGGACATGCAGGTAGAAAGAGCTTTGCGTTGGCTTTCCAGACTGAGGGTCTTCAGGGAGCGTAGGATGACTCCATAAGAAATAAGCAACATTGTAAAGATGACAATGCAGATCGCTCCTCCATTAGCCACCACTGAGAGTCCAATGATATAGGTATTAGTACAGACAAGTTCTAATAAGGGGTACATGTCACATATGAAATGATCAATAACATTAGGGCCACAGAAGGGGAGCTGTAGAATCAAAAGGAGCTGAACCACTGAATGAATGAAACCTCCAATCCAGGCTACAACCAACAATAAAATACATACACGGCGTCTCATAATAACCAAGTAATACAAGGGCTTACAAATGGCCACATAGCGGTCATAAGCCATTACCACCAAGAGGAAGACCTCTGAACCACCAAAAAAGTGTTCAATGAAAAGCTGGCTCATGCAAGCTTGGGATGAAATGGTCTTCTTCTCATAGAGCAAATCTATAATCATTTTGGGGGAAACAGCTGTGGAATAGACAGCATCCATAAGAGATAAATATGCAAGGAAGAAGTACATGGGGGATCCCAAGGACTGACTGGAAATCACTGTTACCACAATCAAAAGGTTTCCTCCAAGAGTTATAATGTAGATTATTAAGAAGACAACAAATAATACTTTCTGAATCTCAGGATTCTGGGTGAGTCCTAGGAGGACAAATTCAGTCACATTGTTCTTACTTTCCATATTTTTTTCTTTCTGTAATGTATGAATTCAAAAGTCAAAATTGATTTATCTGTAAATAAAAATATTATCATTTAATTAGTTTTAGAATTGAGGGAGAAATGATCAGCTTTAAAAAGTGGTATTTCATTTAAATATTTTGTTTTCACAAAAATCTTTTGAAACAGAAATGTTAGTCAATGAAAAAATAAGGCATAACAATTTTCCATGGTCTGATGGAAACAAGGATTAGGAAAAGTAGATGGGCATATTTACCCTGGGATGATGATTGTGGTTCTAAAGTTCATAGAGCTAAAAAGAAATTCCCTTGGTTCCTTAAATCATAAGTGGTGGGCCAGGAAATAAGCAATAGCAAGCCCAAGGAACACCTTTTTTTTGGATATATATTCCTTCATAAAAAAGCCATAACATTTATGAAAGATATTTTTATCCTATGTGTGCTTTGCATTATTATATAGGACATACACGTTCCCAAGTTATAGAATGTCATTCATATATGCCTTTGAAATGTATTCATGAATAATTTTGTATACAATATAATTGCTCTGATAGTTGTTTTTAATAACATGACTAATATTTGATCAAGACAGGTGAAATAGAGATTTTTAATTCAATATTAACTATAAAATAATTATGAAATTTAAATAATTCAAAAATATATAACCAAAACAAGTTTATCATAATACTAATTCTAATCACCACAAAATACTAATTAACAGCAGCAATGAAAATAATTCTAATGAAACCCTACATTATTATGATATAGAGGTGATCCTGTATACTCGAAGGTTTTTCCCACCAAATATAACCTTTGGAAAGTGAAGAAAACAAGAAAAACTTAAAATATGGGGCTATGGATTGACTAATTGTACAGTGTCTCATGGTGAACCATTAAAAATTGTTAAAATTCTACCTACTCAATTTTATTTATAAAAAGGAATGCCATTTGCATCACTGAATGGAGCACCAACAAAGAAAGCTGTTGGACTGCAAAAATCTATAAAACTTACAATAATTATATAGTATCTTGTAATTTGCAAAATGCTTTCTTAGAAATAGCTATGCCAAATTTGTTTCAACATTCTATAAAATGTGATTTCATGAATTTCATGAATCAAAATCCATCATATCTTCATATATAACTTAATGAAACATGATAGTCCCTCAAATTAATGTTACTATATATTACATATCACATATGATATATGATATGAGCATATATTCATACCAAAGGATTTAAAATATTTATAATACACAAATGTATGCTATTTCAAAATGTTATCAACTTTCACACATAAACACAAACACATACACAAATCTAGATTTATGTGCATACATGCTTGTGCATATGTATGTATGAGTATATATCTATGTAATGCATCTAAATGCATTCATTTATTCATAAATTATTGTGGTTCAGTCAAGTGAATTTAAATGAAATGCCAAATTTAAAATTAAATTAAAAGATTGAATGATTAAAAGAACTCTGGACAAAACTATTGGACAAAATTCTCTCAGTAAAATTGCACACATCATAGAAAATGATAAGATGTGTGCCCTCATACCATGCACTTCTTATTGTGCTCACTCAGCTCTTGGTTAGGCGATGGTAATGAAGCTTTTGTTTTTGTCCAGTATTCCAATCTTGCCACCTGCCTCTTCCATTATTCATTAAGATGAGAGGTAAGAAGCCACAATTTTCTTAAGTATCCACATGTCTGACTTTTTCATTTGAAATATACATCATATAATCCTCTTCTAGCTCCTTGGTTGTTTTCATTTTCTCAAGAAAGCATTTGACTTAAAACTTTATAGATCTGTCTTATTTTCCTTCTAGACTGTATTTCCTTAGAAAACAACTTGTTTTTTACATAAGCTTTATACCTCTAATAATATATTTCTTAATCTACTGAACAAAATGTTTTTAAAAATCTCTTTCCTATTCATGGTATCAGTTTGTCCTGGAAGTAATTTTATTTATTCACCTTATTAAAATATATAAAATAAAACTCTATGTTCATTCTTCTATATAATATCTACTCACTAATAGAGAATGATAAACTTCATTTTTATATTAGTATATCATATATGATATATAATATTTCGCTGGGCAGTGAAGTAAAACAGTGGATAGAATACTAGTTGTGGAATTAGGAAGGCTTGAGAATTTTTATGAGTTCAAATCTGACCTCAGAACCTTACTAGTTCCATGACCCTGAGCAAATCACTTACCTTTTTTAATTCAGTAAAACAAGGTGGAGAAGGAAATAGCAAGGAATCCCAATATGTTTGCCAGGAGAACCACAAATGGTGTCTGAAAAGGGAATTATTTAAGTGTAGTAGAAATTTAGCATCTCTGGAATTAAAGGAGAATTTAATAATTGTAATCACACCAATCCCTCAATAATTCATTGCAAATATAATTTTCTAGTCTTAAATATAAATAAAAGCAACTAGGATAAACAGATAAACATATGAACAAACAAAAAAATTATTCAGAATTAATACCAACAAATTAAAACACTAATTTATCAATGACATTTTTCATTCATTGTTTAATTTTTGAAATTAAAATAAATATTTTTTATATTTGCATGATAGAATAAAAAACATGCTCAAAATAACAATGTGAAAAAATTCATGACCTATGAATGATGATTAATTCTTGAGGGCCCATATTTTGGCCTTTTCCAATTCTAGCTTATTGAAATTATATCCAAAAGCATATAAAGAAAAAGTTAAATCATAAAACCCTGTTAAAGTAAATTTTAAGTATGTGCAGTTATATGAACAGTGTATTATTTTTCTACAAATATTATTCATAAATGTATTACTTGAAATATTTTTTTCTGTTTTAAGAGCAAAGCTGTTTGGTTCTGTTTTTGTTTTGGATATTAATACCTTATCCTTGTGCTAAACTAACCTGAAAGCAGAAAAAACTTTTTAGTGAACAGAATACTTCAGGATTCCACCCAGCCAGCCACTTTCAGCCACCAGAATCAGAGAACATATATTAAATCAGAAGTATTATAAAAAGCCTACCTGGACCTTAGTAAATTCACATTTTCTCAAATTATTTGCGTCAACTCTTTCAACAAGTTATTTGTCCTTGAATGATAGAAGGGATTCCATTAAAGTACAGAAATCTAAAGAAAGCTCAACCATTATAATACATAGAGAGGTAAACTGAAGATATATATAGCAACAACAATGCTTTCCATTAAGCCATTCAAATTGCATGATCTTTTTAAATTAAATTTGCTCCAGGGAAAAGGGACTTTCCACATAGACCTTCATGTACATCAAACACCTCCAGAGGTATTGCAGAGCTAATTTTAAAACCACGGTCAAGAAATGTTCCTAATGTAGGTGGTAGAATGAGGAAAGTATCCTAATTCCTAGAGAACAGAATAATAATTAAAGACATGATTCATATGTAAGAAGGCTATCTATATATTTACCAGAAATTCAACATTTCTTTAAAACTACACACACATATGTGTATGTATATGGCATACGTATGTATATATACACACTTTTATTCACCTTTTCAAAAGAACCTATCATTTTCCTTTTTTAAATGCTACTTATGAAAATTAGCATTGTAGAAATAAAGGATGCGTCTGGGGAAGTAAAAATAACAGGTGCAAGTGGTAAAGTTTTTTTTTTTTTTTTGTATATTTGCAAAGTACTTGACTATTTATAAACCCGAACAATTGCTACAGGGTTACAAAGACTACATCCCTTCAATATGAAAATAGATTCCAAGTTGCATTTTTTAGTCCATTAAAATAAACTTTTCTAAGTACTTTGGAATGATAAAGAGTAGTTCAGTAGCCTGATGATTATTTTTTTCACATAGTGCTTCAATGTCAGTCTTGGTCATTTCTTGTTACTCCACAACCCAGACTTCTCAATAAAAGAATAGGAAAACCTCTCCTATATCCTTCCCCTTGTCTTTCAGACAAGTGACACACATGCTCACACATGTGTATCTTCTTTATATGGGAATTTTTAGGATAAGTTTCATTATCCTGTCCAGCTTTCTTCTTTATTATCAACTTATGGACTATTCCATATCTTAGGGTACTTAGGAAGCCCACTTGATACAGTGCTGGGCCTGGAGTCTCTCAAATTTGGCCTATTAACTTATTAGCTGTGTGATGCTGGCCAAAGCATTTAACCTTGCTTGCCTCAGTTTACTTTTCTATAAAATGAGCTGGAGAAAGAAATGTTAATAACCTATATCTGTATATAGAGTTTTCTACTCATATCTTTCTCAAGAAAATGCCAAATGGAGACACGGAGGATCAGATATGCTTTTTAAAATAACTGCACCATATTCTATCTCATATTTCTGCATCCTATCCCTTTGTTTTCACTTCCTTTCTCTCATCTCCCCTATCTTCCCTTCATTTCTCTATTCTCCAACTCCCCTCACTCAACTCTAATTTACCCAGTATCTCACTCTGAATTGATTTGTTCATTATTTTACACTCACAAATATGACTATTTCATCTACATCTTAAAAAAAAAACACAAATTTTTATTTGATCTGACTTCACCCACTGGTCTTCTATATCTCCCCTCTCCATGGAAGATAAACTTCTTGAAAAAGCTATCTACATTTTCATGCTTCCACTTCTCCTGTCTTTAGATTTTATACCATTTACAAAGTGACTTTTGACATCACCATTTAATTGAAACAGATTTTGGTATACAGTTATCAATGACTTTTTAATTGTCAAATATAAAGGTCTCCTTATTTATTCTCATGTGCATATATTATCTGTATTTCTTAACCTATTTAAATTAAGGGGAAAAATAAAAGAAACATCTATCACAATCACTTATAGTTCAGTAAAACAAATTATTACATTAATCATGATTTAATAGGTATATCTCCTTTAAAAAAAAAAGTTGATCTCTTCTCTGGCAGGAGGTGAGTGCAATGCTTCATCTTTAATCTTCTGGATTTGGAATTCATCAATTTATTAAATAAAATTTAAAATCTTTAAAACTGAGTTTATCTACATTGTTGTCAACTTTATCTAAATGGTTCTTCTGGTTTCACTTGTGCTATTGATCACTTCCAAATTTATTCATATGCTATCTTTCATACTTAAGATCATCTGTCTACCCATCTCTGTCTACAAGTCTGTCTATGACTTTCCCAGGCTTTCTTCAATAGTAATCTCAATTTTCATTCTCTGTAAGTTTTTACTACTACCCCCTCCCCCATCCACAACTACTACATTTCTTCTGAAATTATCTTCTATTATTTTGTACATACACATATGTATATGTATATATGTGTACACAAACGTTATTGCACAGTCTCAAGCATTAAAAAAGTAAACACTTTGATAATAAGGATAAAAGTTTTGATTTTCTTTGTATCATCAAATTTAACCCATTCTTTAGCATATATTCATTACATAATAAACATTTATTGACTAGTTTACAATAAAAATTTGCTTTCTAAGTACCCACTGAAGAAGAAATCATAGTAAGATGGGGATTGAGATGTAGAAAAAAAATCTTTATACATCTTAAAACTCCTTAGCATTGATCAAAATTTTGTTAGTTTTATCTGATTGCAAAAATGATAGGTAAACCCACAGAAAAGATTTATGATAATCTTTCTTTCCTTTGTTTCACAACTGATTAAAATGCTTAAAAATTAAACAAATTTCAAAAGACTTTATAAATGGACTATTACATTGTTTAGGGTAAAACTTGTACTTGTTGATGATGAATGCAAGGTGCAGCCAATGAAGTTAAGTTTGTTGGAGGAGTTTCCTACTAACGAGAATACACACACACACACACACACACACACACACACACACACAATGTAAGGTCACATTCCCCAAATGTCTTTTTAATCAGTAGTCCAGAAGCAGACACTATGTATTGATCGTAAATGGATTTAGTCCTGAGGTACTGCCACAAATTGTAGTCTTTGAATCAATGTTTACTCACTTAGAGTCTCCTCTAGGAAGATCAAAATAAAGTCCATGTCTCTACTGATGTGATTCAAATGCACTCAATTCCAATAAAATAATTCAACAAGATGAAAATAATTTTCAGTGTTTAAAGGAAAACTCTTTTGATGCACTATTTCATTTATTCCTAAAACAACACTGTGAAGTAAATAGTATTATTGATATTTAACAGGTGAGAAAATTAGGGCTAAGAGGTTAAGTGACTAGATAGGGGTCAGCCACATTTATACAGATATACATTATTAACATTTTTCTTTATTCTTTATGAAACATTTATCTACAATTCAAAGATCTTTCCCCTCTAATTAAGAAAAATTAAAATGCTGTTCCATTGAATGACATGAAATATTTGTTTACAGAAAGAACTAGGGTTGCACCCAAAAATATTATACCAATCAAAGTTAAGCATAATCCTGAATGGGAAAAAGATATTCAGTGACAGACTTTAAAGAGTTTGTTGCAAAAAATATTGAACTTAATAGAAAATTTAACATAAAAGTTCAAAGAGAAATATAAGGTAAGCACCAAAGACTAATTTCAATGGAATCAATAAAAACAAACTTTTAAGTTCTTTTATGTAAAAATGTAAACCATTTCACTTAGCATCAGTTCATGTAAGTCTCTCCAGGCTTTTCTGAAATCATCCTGCTGGTCGTTTCTTACAGAAAAATAATATTCCAGAACATTCATATACCATAAGTTATTCAGCCATTCTTCAATTGATGGGCATTCATTCAGTTTCCAATTTCTTGTCACTATAAAAAAGACTGCTACAAACATTTTTGCACATGTGGGTCCCTTTCCCTCTGTTATGATCTCTTTAGGATATAAACCCAGTAGAAACACTGCTGGATTAAAGAATATGCACAATTTGACAACTTTTGAGCACAGTTCCAAATTCCTCTCCAGAATGGCTAAATCCATTTACAATTCCACCAACAATGTATCAGTGTCCCAGTTTTCCCACATCCCCTCCAATATTCATCATTATTTTTTCCTGTCATTTTAGCCAATCTGAGAGGTGTATAGTGGTATCTTTTTTTAATTTTCATTTCTCTGATCAATAGTGATTTGGAGCATCTTTTCATTTGACAAAAAAATAGTTTCAATTTCATCTGAAAATTATCTATTTGTATCCTTTGGCCATTTTTCAATTGGAGAATGTCTTGAATTTTTCATAAATTTGAGTTAATTCTCTATATATTTTAGAAATGAGATAATCATATATTTTTTGTTAATTTGGTTATTGATATATTAAATTATGCTAATAGTTTTCCTAAAATTGAAACAGCCCTGCATTCCAGGCATAAATTCTACGTGGTTATTGTGTATTACCCTAGCAATGACTTTTTGGAATCTCTTTGCTAATATTTTGTTTAAGATTTTTGCATCAGTATTCATTAAGGAAATTAAGCTTTAATTTTCTTTCTCTGTTTTCATCCTACCTGGTTTAGGCATAAGTACCATGTCTGTATCATAAAAGGAATTTGATAGGAGTCCTACTTTCCCTATTTTTTCAAATAATTTATATATTATTGGACTTAATTGTTCTTTAAATGTTTGGTGTAATTCACATGTGAATTGATCTGGCCCCAGAGATTTTTTCTTAGCGGCTTGATTAATAGCTTTTTCTATTACTTTTTCTAAAATAGGACTATTTAAATAATTTATTTTCTCTTCTGTTATTCTGTTATTCTATTCTATTTACATGTGAATTCTACCAAACATTTAAAGAACAGTTAACTCCACTATTATATAAACTATTCAAAAAAATAGGAAATGAAGGACTCCTACCAAACTCTTTTTATGATACAGACATGGTACTGATACCTAAACCAGGTAAAACAAAAACAGAGAAAGAAAATTATAGACCAATCTCCTTAATGAATATTGATGCAAAAATCTTAAATAAAATATTAGCAAAGAGATTACAGAAAATCATTCC
>JAJPUD010006094.1:40600-54645 GCA_023553655.1 Myrmecobius fasciatus | reverse complement strand
AAGACTATACGATGATCAATTTTGATAGACATGGTTCTCTTCAACAATGATGTGATTCAAACCAGTTGTTCTGCAATGAAGATTGTCATATACATCCAGAGAGAGGCCTGTGGGGACTGAGAGTGAACCACAACACAGCGTTTTAATGCTTTCTTTGAATATTTCCATGCATTTTGTTTTCCTTCTTGGGTTGTTTTTTTCTTCTTCTCTTTCTAGATCTGATGTTTCTTGTGCAGTAAGATAACTGTATAGATATGTATACATGTATGGTATTTGTCATATAATTTATCCTATTTCGCATGTATTAGATTACCTGTCATCTAGGGGTGGGGGGTGGAGGGCAGGAGGGGAAAAGCTTGGGAAAAAAAAAGTTTTTGCAAAGGTCAATGTTGAAAGGTCACTCATATGTTTTGTAAATAAAAAGCTTTATATCAAAAAAAAAAAAGAAAAAAAGATTTATTGGCATAAAGTTGGGCAAATAACTCCTAATTATTAATCTGATTTCCTCTTCACTAGTGGAAAGTTCTCTCTTTTCATTTTTGAGACTAACAATTTGATTTTTCTCTTTCCTTTTTCTAATCAAATTAACTAAAGGCTTATATATTTTGTTGTTTTTTTTTTCATAAAACCAAATCTTAGTTTTATTTATTAATTCAATAGTTTTAATCTCCCCTTTTATTTTCAAAATTCCCAATTTGGTATTTAATGGAGGGTTTTTAATTTGTTGTTTTTCTAGCTTTTTTAATAGTAAGCTCAATTAATTGACCTTCTCTTTCTCTATTTTATACAAGTAAGCATCAAGAGATATAAAATTTCCCTTGGGAACTGCTTTGGTTGCATCCCATAAATTTTGATATATTGTTTCATTATTGTCATTCTCTTGGATGAAGTTATTGATTGTGTCTATGATTTGCTGTTTCACCCATTCATTATTTAGGATGAGATTATTTAGTTTCCAATTACTTTTTGGTCACTTTTCCCCTGATATTTTATTGAATATAATTTTTATTTCATTGTGATCTGAAAAAAAATGCACATACTATTTCTGCCTTTCTGCATTTGATTTAGATTTCTTTATGTTCTAATATAGGGTCAATTTTTGTATAGGTTCCATGAACTGTTGAGAACAAAGTGTACTCCTTTCTATCTCCACTCAATTTTCTCCAAAGATCTATCATACCTAACTTTTCTGGTATTCTATATAATATTCATTTTGTGGTTTGATTCATCTTGTTCTGAGAGAGCAAAGTTGATATCTCCCACTGTTATAGTTGTACTGACTATTTCTTCTTGCAACACTCTTAACTTCTCTATAGGAATTTTCAAGCTATACTACTTCGTGTGGTGCATATATGTTTAATATTGATATTGCTTAATTATCTATGGCACGTTTTACCAAAGTATAGTTTCCTTCCTTATCTCTTTTAGTTAGATCAATTTTTGCAAATCAGGATAGCTACCACTACATTTTTTTTACTTTACTTGAAGCATAATGGATTCTGCTCCAGTCTTTTACATATATATATATATATATATATATATATATCACTCTGTTTTAAATGTGTTTCTTGTAAACAACATATTGTAGGATTCTGGCTTTTAATCCAGTTTGCTATCTGCTTTGACTTTATGGGAGAGTTCATACCATTCACATTTATGGTGAAAACTACTAATTCTGTATTTCCTGCCATCTTTTTTTACCCCAAAATAGACTTTTTTATTTCCTTTTCCCCTTTCCCTCCTCACCAATATTTTACTTATGAGCACAACTTGCCTCAAACCTCTCTCCCCCTCTGAAACCCTTCCCTTTTCCTTGTACCTTTCCCCTGCTATTTATATTTTCCCTTCTATTTAGTCTATCCCTTCCCTTTTCCCCTTTCCCCTTCCACTTTTCTATAAGGTGAGAGAAGTTTCTCTGGGAAACCAAATATGTTTATTATTCTATCTTTGAGTCAAATATGATAAGAGTCAGATTCACACAATGTTCATCCCCCTCATTGTTTCCCTCAATTACAGTAGGTTTTTCTTTGCCTCTTCGTGAGATTTAATTTCCTTCATTTTACTTCCACTTTTCCATTTCTTCCAGTACAATTCTCTTTAACTCTAGTTCATTTTTTAATATTATAAAAATAAAATCAAATTATATATGTTCTCTCTATGTATACCCATAACAGAAATACAGTTCTCAAGATTTCTCTCTCTCTCTCTCTCTCTCTCTCTCTCTCTCTCTCTCTCTCTCTCTCTCTCTCTCTCTCTTTCTCTCTCTCTCTCTCTGTCTCTCTCACACACACACACACAAACAAACAATAGGTGATAAAAATGATATAATGATAGAGGCAGATATAGTGATAGAGATTGATTGATAGACCAAAGATAACTACTTTTTATTTTGCAACTATAGCTGTTCTTACCTAAATTTCTTTATATATAAATATTTATTTCTTTATTTGTCTACCTGCTTCTTTTCATCTGTCTATCCATCTACTTTTAATACCTACTTATATCACCCATATCAGTTATCTTATATCAATTGGTCAATTAAAGATAAGTTAAGATAGAATGAAAGACGCAGGTGCAGATAGATATAATGAAAAGAATATCCTGAATCAGAATAATTAATAATTAATTTGAAAAAGAAGTAAGAAAAAGAAGTAGAAGCTGAATAAAATCTGGTAGTTATACAGTGCTTTTAACTATGATAAGATTTTAGCTATTTAAAAAGAATAGTTTCATATCAATATTCATTAGAGGATTATACTCTGAAATTATGAACCTTAGAGCAACACCACATTAAAAGAAACAAGGGAAAACTGGGACACTAATATTGTTGGTGGAATTGTGAAATGATCGAAACATTCTGGAGAGCAATCTGGAACCATGCCCAAAGGGCTATAAAACTGTGCATACCCTTTGACACAGCAATGCCATCATTGCCTCTAGATCCCAAGGAAAACATAAACTATGGAAAATGACACGTGTGCAAAAATGTCTCTACTAGCTCTTTTTGCGGTAGCAAAAAAAATGGAAAATTAGTGGATACAATCAGAACCATAATACATTGTATGCAATGACAGCAAAAATGTGCAATGAATGTTAATGAACACATGCTACATACATGTCTTTTGGCTGTGTTTTTTAAATTTCTACCATAGTTTTGCCCTTGGGCTCTGATTTTTCTCTCCCAACATGTTTAATAAAGCAATGTGTGTTAAAATAAACTAATTAATTAATTAATTAAAAATAAAATAAAGGGTTAAACTAGCCCTCACATCAGAGGTGCTAGTCCACCATGAAAAAAAAATTATTCCATAATATTATGGCTGTGCCATAATCTATAGGATATCAAATATAAATAATAATAAAGAATGAAAAATACCCTCATAATACTTTTTTCTAGGAATTAGGTTTTTTTTTATGAGTAGTAATAAAGACAATAATTATCAAGTTTAGGAAAGGTTAAATATTTCATAAAGTGTCACAAGTGAATTAAGCCTAGCTCTTCTATTGTACAACTTCAAAAGTTCGTCTACTGTGCCATGCCATTGCTTTTTGGGAAATATATATATATGTATGTATATAAAATAAGCATTAATGAACAATTAAATTATTGTTATTATTATTTAATGTCACTTTTTGAAAAAAATTGTGATGTTATTTAATTTTTAAAAAATCAGGTCACTTTTTTTTGAATGTTTAGGGTGTGTATATGTTTATGTGTATGTGTGTATGTATTGATATATACACACAAACATACAATTTCAAGTTAAAACAAAGCATTCCTATGTTCCCAACTTTATATCACATTTTAAAAGTTGAGATGCCATTTTAAGATAAAAAAATTAAATACTATATGTAAAATAGATTGTTTTACATTGAAAATATAGAGCAATAATAACAAAATTAACAAAGAAATTATTTTTTTTTCCTTTTTTAGAGCATCTACTATCATACCACAAACATATCATATAACATATCAATTCCCATCATTAAATGTGGTTGGGCAATATTATTCACAGCATTATCTTTATGCCTTTTTTTTTTTAGAAGAACCAATTGCTCTTTAAATGTTACTTAATGTGAATTGATATTTTCCTAATTAATCACGATGCTTTTATATATATATGTACATACATATATATATATATATATAATTTTTAGTTGCAGACTAACTTTTAGTGTACATCTCACCACCCACTGAGAAAAAAGAAATGCAATGTTTATTAAAAGAAAATAAAAATTTCCTATAATCTGCAATTAAAGTCATCAGTTGTATCTGGATTATAGTTAGAATTTTTCATCAAAATATTTTGTTTTTCAAAAAAAACTTCCAAAAACAAGAACAAAAATGGGTGTTTTTTCTTCAAATATTTAGTATCTGCTTTTCTAACCTAAACAAAATGGTTTTAGGAATGTGACAATCATTTATCATCTTTTTTCTAAAACATCATTGGTTGACTAGACCAACCATTACCTTGCTGCTGGACAAAACTTTTCTGTTCCAAAGCTTCCTCATGGCATTTTTCATCTCTGTATTTCTCAGGGTATAAATTAGAGGGTTCAACATAGGAGTGATGATGGTATAAAATACAGTTAGATATTTATCAATGGGGAAGGTACAAACAGGCCTAACATACATGAAAATACAAGGAACAAAGAAGCAGACTACAACTGTGATGTGGGAGACGCAAGTAGAAAGGGCTTTTTGTCGACCTTCCAGACTGTGAGCCTTTAAAGAATGTAGAATAACTCCATAGGAGATAAGCAATAATAAAAATATAATTGTACATATTGCTCCTCCATTGGCAACCACTGAGATGCCAGTTATATATGTATCTGTACAGGAAAGTTTCAGTAGAGGATACATGTCACAAATGAAATGATCCATTATATTGGGCCCACAAAATGAAAGCCTAATAATAAAAAGGAGCTGAACCAATGAATGCATGAAACCTCCAATCCAGGATACTACTACCAGTAGAACACATACACGCCATCTCATAATGACTAAGTAATACAATGGTTTACAGATGGCTACATAGCGATCATAGGCCATAAAAATGAGGAGGAAAACTTCAGCACCACCAAATAGGTGTTCCAAGAAGAGCTGGACCATGCAAGCCTGGAAAGAAATGGTCGCTTTTTCATTAAGCATGTCTAAAATCATTTTGGGGACAATGACAGTGGAATAGGTAGCATCCATAAAAGACAAGAAGGCAAGAAAAAAGTACATAGGAGAATTCAAGCTCTTACTTCCAATAACAGTTATAATAATCAGGTGATTGCCCACCACAGTTAAAATGTAGATAATTAAGAATACAAAAAATAGAATTTTTTGGACCTCAGGATTCTGGGAAAGCCCCAGGAGGACGAATTCAGTTACATTGTTCCTGTTTTCCATGTGTGTGTGGTTTTGGGAGAGAGGGGGGAGAGTAAAATTTTATTGGATATAACATGAAACTTATAGTTATGAGAGTCTAGAGTTCTATCTTAATATCTGACCCTTTTTATGGATAGTCTGTTTAATCTTTATGGGCCTCATATTCCTTAGCAGAATACTAATTCTAATAATGAAACATTAATTGCTTTGCAGAGTTTATTGGGGGGAGGAAGAAATGATGAATATTCTATCTTCAAATTTTCATTTCACATATAAAAGTTAAGTAATCTTCTGTCACAGCAGCAGTCAGGTTTTTTCTATAAAATTAATTATGAAACATAAACATTTTATTGATCACATTTCATATCATTTTCATTTCTCAATATATCCCTCCCTTCAATAAAATCATTCCCCAGTTGATAAATAATCAAATAATATGAACAATGTTCAAATGATAAAATAAAAGCCATCTATAGTCGTATGAAGAAATTTTCTGAATCACTATTTATTAGAGAAATGCAAAATAAAATAACTTTGAGGTAACAAGTCAAACCTCTCAGATAGGCTAAGATGACAGGAAAATAAAATGATAAATGCTGGAGGGAATGTAGGAAAACTGGGACACTAATGCATAGTTGATAGAGTTGTGAAATGAACCAACAAGTCTGGAAAGCAATCTGGAACTATGACCAAAGGGCTATCAATTTTTGCATACTCTTTGACTCAGCAGTGTCACTACTGGGTCTGTATCTCGAGAAAATTATAAAGAAGGGAAAAGACCACATGTGCAAAAATGCTTGTAACCACTTCTTTTTTTTTTTTTTTTTTGGAGCAACAAAGAATTGGAAAATGAGTAGATGGTCATCAATTGGAGAATGGCTGAATAAGTTTTGATATATGAAAATGGAATATTATTGTTCTATAAAAATAAGGAACCAGCTGATGTAGGAAAGCCTGGAAAGATTTACATGAACTTATGCTGAGCAAAACAAGCAGAACCAGGAATACATTATAAACAATAACAGAAGAATGTGCAATGATCGACTATGAAAGACTTGGTTCTTCTCAGTGGTTCATTTATCCAAAGTAATCACAATAGACTTTGGACAGAAAAAGCTTTTCATCTCTAGAAAAAGAACTATGCAAATAGAATACACATCAACACATGCTGTGTTCACTTCTTTTTTCTCTTTTTTTTATTTCTTTCCTCCATTTTTCCCTTTTGTTCAGATTTTTCTCTCTCGATATGATTCATAAAGCAATGTCTATTAGAAAAAATATTTTTTTATAAATTTTATATATATCTATATATCCCTCCCTTGAAACTTTATGGAATAAGTCTTGCCCATAGTTTCTCTTCTTTGTAATAAAGGAGAGAAGACAAAATTTCCTAATTCTTTTCTGTGATAATATGATCATTACAATTTTTTTGTAATAATTTCTTATAGTATATGTTCTTTAATATTTAAGAATTCACCAATAAATGGACATCAAGATTGTTTTTAGATTTTGCTACCAAAATGTACTTCAATGAATATTTTGGTGCATAAATGACCTTTTACTGGAATTCTTTTAGGTGACTCCCTGGCTATGATTTTTCCCATTGCCAGTGGTGCATGCATTTTAGTTACGTTTTGGATATAGAACCTTTTAAACAGATGAATCAGTGCCTTCTAAAATTCCCAAAGCACTTCTACTACAATAACATAATTTCTTCTCATAAAGGAAGAAAAGATTTGGTAATGATTCCAATCAAAAAAGAGACTAATGCACAGAAATATAAGACTATGATTGAAGGTATTCTTAGTCAATAGCCTAAACTATATCACTAAAACTCTATTCTGAAAGCAATAGCAAAAACCATTTTCTTTGTATTTTCCTAAGCCTTATCTTAATGTTTTTCTAGATTATTTGCAAATATACCACTTCACAACAGATAATTCTATAAATTCTGTCTTGTACATTTTACATTTTAAAATAATCTGGTGAAAAATCAGTTTCTTCATTTATATTCTTAACCACTTATATTAAAAAAGTGGTCATGTAAAACTACAAACACTTGAGATTCTTAGTAATAATTTAATTATTTATTTTGATAAAATGATTCTTTCCTACTTCTCAAGTGATAAAACATTTATTCAGATGACTATTTACTCTATAATCTTAAGGCAAAACATACCTTGGGGTAAAATCAGAAATGTAAATGACTTTTATAAAAAAATATTACCTCTCTGTGAAGTCAACTGTTCCATGGCCTAAAATCGGATATGTTTTCCTTGGTGCTGAAAGATGTCAGGTTAGGGCAATGAAAATACCATTCCTCATCATTCATCCCATTGTCATCTCAGAAATAGAAAAGTCCGGGGTAATTCATTTCAGTTAAAAAAATTTACATGAATCTAATTTTTCTCAAATTTCTCATCTAATTTGTTCACATAAGTATTTTTTCAACAGTTGCACTTCTTTGTTTAGTTGATTCCATGTGAGTCCACAGATTTAGTGATGATTCATATATTTTTATTAACAAAGGAATATTTCATCCATATTTCATAAAAGCACCATCCTGTGTCTGAGAGTCCTTCTAATACTGTTTTTTTTAACTCCTTTAATGAAATCTTTTGAGGAATCTACCCAGAAATCAAGGACAATCCAAATAGTCCTTTAAGTTAATATCTCAGGAGACATCTCAGAATTAATAACTTTAATTGCATAGAAAGAAAAATAGTCTGATGGAGAAAGCAGCAGAGACATTTGCAAAGGAAACTATTTCCTTACATAGTAGAGCTTTCAAGAGACTTGTTGTGGTTTCTTCAAAGTTGCACCAAATGACAATGATAGACTCAATATTCTAGTCTCATCAATAGGTAATTTTCTACAGAATTTAGGAAACATGAAAATAATGTATTTTTCATGAACATAGGGAAAAATTAATTTTTCTGACATGTCTACAGGAAGAGCCAAAGTGGAATGGTTATTAATAAATTTTTTATACTACTTATTACTGTAAGGGAATTTGCATCATGCTTATATTTCACATATATCTTACAAGTACAAACTTTACTAGCACATGAATAATGAGAGAATGGAGAATATACTGTAGTTGCATGACAATATTGAATTTAGAAAATAAATGCAAAGAGACATAAGATTTTTAAAATATTTTAATATTGTATTTATTCTAACGACATGTAAATTTAATTTTCAACTATTATCTTTAAAATTAAGTTCCACAGATATTAAGGGGGGGTGGAGCCAAGATGGCGGAGTGAAAAGGTGACTTTCTGCCTCTCCTCTGATCTTCTCTCAAATCAACAATAAAATAACCCTCTGAACTGATCTTCAAGTCAATGAACTCAGAAATATTTGGACACTGCTCTTTGGATAACTTCATATCAGGTTAGTCGGACTCGTAAAGATAGATAAATAGACGACTCCTGTGTAGGCCGGAAGTGAGGGTGGGACTCAGCTCAGCTCATTGTGGCAGAAATTCCAAACACCTGGAGTTTATCTGAGGCACTCGGGACCCTCTGCCCTGATTGGGGGCAGGTGTTCTGGCAGACTTGCCTTGTTTAAGGAGTAATTCGGACTTAGTCCTAGCCCCCACCGGCCCAGCACCTTAAGTCAACTTGCTGAAGTGCCCCAGTGCAAAGCTTTTCAGCCACCTTTTTTTTTCCCTACCTTAAAGAGATATCCATGCTGTCTAAAAAAAATGAAGAAACAAAAGAGAGCTCTCACCATAGACAGCTTTTATCAAGGCAAAGAAGTGATGACCCCAGAAACTGAGGTTCCTTTAGACAAAAGTAAAGAGAAAATCAGCAAGGACCATCACTGATCCCCTTTTCAAAAGGTCTTTCTGGAAGATTGCATAAAGAACCTCAAAAGAGTTGGAGGATAAATGGGAAAATAAACTGAAATCAGTGCAAGAAGGATACAATATCTTGCAAGAAGGATATGATGCCCTGCAAAAGAGATATGAAAAAGACACCAATTTATTGAAAAATAAAATTAGTGAAGTGGAAAAAGAGTCCAATGAACAAATTGGCCAGTTACAAAAGGAGCTTAAAAAGGTAACTGAAGAAAACAACACTTTAAAAATAAGAATCGAACAAATGCAAGTGAATGACTCACTAAGACTTGAAGAATCAGTCAAACAAAAACAAAAAAAAATGAAAAATTAGAAGAAAATATGAAATATCTCCCAGGAAAAACAACTGACTTGGAAAATAGATCTAGGAGAGACAACCTAAGGATTATTGGACTTTCTGAAAGCCATGATGAAAAAAAGAATCTAAACACTATCTTCCAGGAAATCCTGAAAGAAAACTGCCCTGAGATTGTAGAATCAAAGGGCAAAATCACCATTGAAAGAATTCACCGATCACCTCCTGAAAGAGACCCCAAAATTAAGACCCCAAGGAATATCGTAGCTAAATTTCAGGACTATCACACCAAGGAACAGATTCTGCTAGCAGCTAGAAAGAAACAATTCAAATACCGAGGATCAATAATTAGAATCACACACGATCTGTCAGCCTACACACTGAAGGATCGAAGGGCCTGGAACCAGATATTCCGAAGGGCAAAGGAACTTGGATTACAAGCAAGAATAACCTATCCAGCTAAAATGAGCATTATCCTCCAGGGAAGAAGATGGTCATTCAATGATATAGGTGAATTTCACCTATTTCTAATGAAAAGACCGGATCTGAACAAAAAATTCAACATCCAAACACAGAACTCAAGAGATGCATAAAAAGGTAAAAAGGAAAGGACTCTTGAGAACTTTATTTTTACTAGGGGGATACTTAAAGTTTGGGGGTATAATTAACTAGATATTACTTTGATAATATGAAAAAGAGTACTAGAGGGGAAAAGGTTGTCATACTGGGGAAAAGAGGGGAAAAGTGGTAAAATAAGATCTAAAAAAAGAGGTAAAAGCAAGGTAAAATCACTTGAAGAGGCAAAGAAAACCTAATATAATTGAGAGAAAGAGGGGAGGGAGATGAGCATTGTGTAAATCTGACTCTCATCAGGTTGGGCTCTAAAAGTGTATATCAGACATTTGATTTCACATAGACACTTGTCTGTTGCTAGAGGGAAGTGGGAGGGAAAGGAGGAAAAGTAAGGGACAAACTAATAGAAGGGAAAATAGAAGAATCAGGGGAAAGGAGTAAAAACAGGGGGAGGGGATCTAAAGGGTGGAGTATTGTTTGGGGGAAGGGGTCATCAAAAGCAAAGTACTGAAGAGGGAGAAAGGGAGAAAGGGGAAAGGAAAGGGGAAAACATAACTTGGGTAAATAAGATGGCAGGAAATAAAGAATTAGTTATTCTAACTGTGAATGTGAATGTGATGAATTCTCCCATAAAGCAGAAGCAGATATCAGACTGGATTAAAAACCAGAATCCCAGAATATGTTGTCTACAAGAAACAGATCTAAAACATAGTGACACATATAGGATGAAGGTAAAAGGCTGGAGCAGGACCTATTATGCTTCAGGTGAACAAAAAAAAGCAGGGGTAGCAATCCTTATCTCAGATCAAGTAAAAGACAAGACAGATCTAATCAAAAGAGTTAAGGAAGGAAACTATATTTTATTAAAGGGTACTATAAATAATGTAGCAATATCTATACTAAATACATATGCACCAAGTGCAATAGCACACAAATTCCTCGGGGAGAAATTAAGAGAGATGCAAGAAGAAATAGACAGCCAAACGATACTAGTGGGGGATCTCAACCTTGCTCTCTCAGAATTAGATAAATCAAACTACAAAATAAACAAGAAAGAAACTAGGGAGATAAACCAATTGTTAGAAAAGTTAGGTATGATAGATCTATGGAGAAAGTTGAATGGAGACAGTAGGGAGTTTACTTTTTTCTCAGCAGTCCATGGAACCTATACAAAAATTGACCATGTGTTAGGGCATAAAAACCTCAAAATGAAATGCAGAAAGGCAGAAATAGTAAATGCATCCTTTTCAGATCATGATGCAATAAAAATCACATGCAATATAAGGCCAGGAGAAAATAAACCAAAAGTTAATTGGAAATTAAACAATTTAATCCTGAAGAATGAATGGGTGAAAGAGTAAATCATAGACACAATCAATAATTTCATCCAGGAGAATGACAATAAGGACACAATATACCAAAATTTGTGGGATACAGCTAAAGCGGTTATAAGGGGCAATTTTATATCTCTAGATGCTTAGGTGCATAAAACAGAGAAAGAAAACATCAATGAATTGGGCTTATTATTAAAAAAAACTAGAAAAAGAACAAATTAAAAACCCTCAATTAAATACCAAATTGGAAATTCTAAAAGTAAAAGGAGAAATTAATAAAATTGAAAGTAAGAAAACTATTGAATTAATAAATAAAACTAAGAGTTGGTTGTATGAAAAAACTAACAAAATAGATAAGCCTTTAGTTAATTTGATAAGAAAAAGGAAAGAGGAAAATCAAATTGTTAGTCTCAAGAATGATAAGGGAGAACTTTCCTCCAATGAAGAGGAAATTAGAGCAATAATTAGGAGTTACTTTGCCCAACTTTATGCCAGTAAGTTTGATAATCTAAATGAAATGGAGGAATATCTACAAAAATGTAGATTGCCCAGGTTAACAGAAGAGGATATAAATTATTTAAATAGCCCCATATCAGAAAAAGAAATAGAACAAGCTATTAACCAACTCCCTGAGAAAAAATCTCTAGGGCCAGATGGATTTACATGTGAATTCTACCAAGCATTCAAAGAACAATTAATTCCAATACTACACAAACTATTTGAGAAATTAGAGACAGAAGGTATACTGCCAGAATCCTTCTATGAGACCGATATGGTGCTAATAGCTAAACCAGGTAGGGTAAAAACTGAGAAAGAAAACTATAGACCAATTTCTCTAATGAATATTGATGCAAAAATTTTAAATAAGATTTTAGCAATGAGATTACAGAAAGTCATCCCCAGGATAGTACACTATGACCAAGTAGGATTTATACCAGGGATGCAGGGCTGGTTCAATATTAGGAAAACTATCAGCATAATTAATTATATTAATAACCAAATTAACAAAAACCATATGATTATCTCAATAGATGCAGAAAAAGCCTTTGACAAAATCCAACACTCTTTCCTATTAAAAACACTAGAGAGTATAGGAATAAATGGGCTTTTCCTTAAAACGATCAGTAGCATCTATTTAAAACCATCAGCAAGCATCATATGTAATGGAGACAAACTAAAACCATTCCCAATAAGATCAGGAGTGAAACAAGGCTGCCCACTGTCACCATTACTATTTAATATTGTATTAGCAATTTTAGCTTTAGCAATAAGAGAATAAAAAGAGATAAAAGGAATCTGAGTAGCTAATGAAGAAACCAAATTATCACTCTTTGCAGATGACATGATGGTATACTTAGAGAACCCTAGAGATTCAACTAAAAAACTACTAGAAACAATTCACAACTTTGGCAAAGTTGCAGGATTCAAAATTAATCCATGTAAATCATCAGCATTTTTATATATTACCAACAAAGTTCAGCAGCAGGAGATACAAAAAGAAATTCCATTCCAAATAGCAGATGATAGGATAAAATATTTGGGAATCTATCTGCCAAGGAAAAGTCAGAAACTATACGAACTAAATTACAAAAACTTTCCACACAAATAAAATCAGACCTAATCAATTGGAAAAATATTAAGTGCTCATGGGTAGGCAGAGTGAACATAATAAAAATGACAATACTACCCAAACTAATCTACTTATTTAGTGCCATACCAATCAAACTCCCAAGAAATTATTTTACAGATCTAGAAAAAATAGTAGCAAAGTTCATTTGGAAGAACAAAAGGTCAAGGATTTCAAGGGGATTAATGAAAAAAAAAGGCAGATGAAGGTGGCCTTGCTGTACCAGATCTAAAACTATATTATAAAGCAGCAGTCATCAAAACCGTTTGGTACTGGCTAAGAAATAGAGCAGTCGATCAGTGGCACAGGATAGGATATCAGGACAATCTAGGCAATAACCTTAACAATCTGGTATTCAATAAACCCAAAGACCCCAGCTTTTGGGATAAATACTCACTATTCGGCAAAAACTGCTGGAAAAATTGGAAACTAGTGTGGAAGAAATTAGGGCTTGACCCATACCTAATACCACATACCAAGATAAGATCTAAATGGGTTCATGATCTAGATATAAAGAGGGACTTTGTAAGCAAGTTAGAGGAACGTAATATAGTTTATCTCTGAGACCTGTGGATATGGCATAAATTTATGTCCAAAGAAGACCTGGAACTCCTAATTGAACACCAGATGGATAATTTTGATTATATTAAGTTAAAAAGTTTCTGTACAAACAAAACAAATACAGACAAGATTAGGAGGGAAGCATCAAATTGGGAAATCATCTTTACATTTAATGGTTCTGATAAAGGCCTCATTTCTAAAATATATAGAGAAATGTCTCATATGTATAAGAATCCAAGCCACTCTTCAATAGATAAGTGGTCAAGGGATATGAACAGACAATTTTTAGATGATGAAATTAATACCATCTCTAGTCCTATGAAAAGTTGCTCCAAATTACTATTGATCAGAGAAATGCAAATTAAGACAACTATGAGGTACCACTACACACCTGTCAGATTGGCTAAAATGAC
>JAJPUD010006094.1:24695-35600 GCA_023553655.1 Myrmecobius fasciatus | reverse complement strand
GATGCCTGGAGGGACTTGCATGAACTGATGCTGAGTGAAATGAGCAGAACTAGGAGATCATCATACACAGCAACAACAATATTACATGATGATCAATTCTGATGGACATGGCTCTCTGCAACAAAGAATTGTCTCAAACCAGTTCCAATTGTTCACTGAAGAAAACCATATACACCCAGAGAGAGGGAAATGAAATATGGACCACAACGTAACATTTTCATGATCTCTATTGACATTTGCTTGCATTGTATTGCCTTTCTCTGATTCTTTTTTTTTTTCTTGTAGATAGGATTTTTCTTGCATAACTTCTCAAGCATCTCAACATTATTAACATGTAGTGGAATTCCTGCCATGTAGGGGAGGGGAAGGGACTGGGGGTAAAATTTGTAATGGAAAGCTTTGTAAAGATCAATGTTGGGGAACTACCCATACATATGTTATACAAATAAAAAGCTTTAATTAAAAAAAATTAAGTTCCACATTCTTACCCTTACTCTACACTCCCTTACCCTTTCTCTACACTCTCTCACTGTGAAGATAAGAAATTTGATATAGCTTATACATATGTAGTCATACAAAATACATATCTCATATTAGTGATGTTGCAAAAGAAAACATAAACCATTTTTTAAAAAAGTAAAGAAAAAGTGTATTTAGACTCTGTCAGTTCTTTTTGTGGAGATGGATTGCATTGTCCAAGATAGATTTCACAATTTTAATGCTGAGATCATTTTACTGCTGAGAATTCCTAAGTTATTCACAGTTAACCATCTTAAAATACTGCTTTTATTGTGTACAAGGTTCCCCTGGATTTCTCATTTTAGTTTCCATCTGTTCATGTAAACCTTTCCATGTTCTTTTCTGAGAACATTTAGTTTATCATTTATTTTAATATTATTCCATCATATTAATATAACACAACTTGTTTAGTCATTCTTGTATTCATAGGCATCCCTTAAATTTCCATTTTTTTATACCATAAGAGTTGTTCTAGGTATTTTTGCTCATATAGGTCCTTTTACTTAAAAAAAATCACTTTTGGGTATTGCTAGATCAAAGGCTATGCATGGGTTTATAGGCCTTGAGTCATATTTCCAAGTTTCTCTCCATAATGGTAGAAATAATTCATAACTCAAACAGTTCATTTTCTCAATTTTCCCACATCCCCTCCCAAAATTTTCTTTTTTTTTCCTTTTTTTATCCTATTAGCCAATCTAATGGGTATGGTGTAGTGTATCAGGATTGTTTTAATTTTCATTTCTCCAATCAATAATAATTAGTGTTTTTATTTATTTTTTTGGTTATACATGGATATTCATTTCAATACATTTTCTTACGAATCATGCTGAGTGAGAAAATTCAGAACATAAAAATGAGAGAGAGAAGAAAAAACAAATATAGCATGTTGATTTATTTTCAGTCTCCTTATTTCTCTCTCTGGATGTAGATGGTGTTTTCCAGTCAAAGTTTATTGGAATTGCCTTAGAATACTGAACTCCTGAGAAGAACCAAGTCTTTTATACTTGATGACACAATCTTGCTGTTACTGTGTACAACATATTCCTACTTCTTGTTTTGCTCAGTATCAGTTCATGTTTTTTTTTTCTCTTAAATTATCTTCTTCATTATTTTTATAGAACAATTATATTCTATTACCTTTAGATATCATAAGCTATTCTGCCATTCCCTAATTGATGGGCATATAATCATTTTCCAATTCTTTGCCATCATAAAAGCAAGTGTTACAAATATTTATGCATAGGTCCATCCTTTTCCCTCCTTTATGATTTCCTTGGGATGCAGACTCATTAGTGACAATGCTGTTTCAAAGCATATGTACAGTATAGTCCTTTGGGCATAATTCCAAATTGCTTTCCACAATGATGGGATTATTTCATAATTCTATTAGCAATGCATGTGTCCTAGTTTTCCCATATGCTGTACAACATTTATCATTATCCTTTCCTGTCATCTTAATCTGAGAAGTATTTGGTGGTACTTAAGAGTTGCTTTAATTTGAATTCCTTTAATCAATAGTGATTTAGAGCATTTTTTTCCATAGGACTATAGATTGCTGTAATTCCATAATCTGAACATTTTCTTTTCATATCCTTTGATAATTTATCAATTGGGGGATCATTTGATTTTTATAAAGTTGACACAATCCTTTATGTATTTTAGAAATGAGACCTTTATCAGAAATACTGTCTATAAAAGAATGTTTTATATGACTATATGCAGCTTTGAATACTTCATCTGAAAATGTTTTAAATTTTATCAATTTGGAAATGTCTCATTTTAAAAATTTGACTCATTTTTCTATATTTCAGAGATGATGTCCTAGAGAAATTTGATTCAATTTTCACCACAGGCCTGATTGCTAACTATATTTCCCTCCATCCTATCCTCCCCATTATTTTAATCTCTCTTCTTTTTACCCTGTCCATCCTCAAAAAAATGTTTAGTTTCTAACTACTGCTTCCTCTAAACTCCTCCCTTCTATAAGTATCATCCTCTTCTCTTATATTTTTTCCTCTCCTACTTTCCTATAAAGTAAGATGAATTTCTGTATTTAATTGAGAGTATACATTATTTCCTCTTTGAGTCAATTTTGATGGAGTTGAAGTGTCCTCCACTTTCTTCTCCATTTTAAAAGTTCTTTCTTGCCTCTTTTATATAAGATAATTTACCTTATTTTAACTCTCTTTTTATTCCAGTACACTCTTCTTTCTCATCCATAATCTATTTTTAGATATCATCACATCATACTCAACTCACATCTGTACCCTCTATCTATATATATACTCTTTCTAACTGCCCTAATAATGAGAATGTTTTTATAAGTTAAAATATCATTTTCCCATTTGTAATGTGAACAGTTTAATCTTATTAAATCCCTTTCCTATTTGATGTTTCTCTTCTTTTTTAAAGTCAAAATTTATATTCGGCATTGGTCTTTTCTTTATGAAATTTTGAAAGTTGCTTATTTCAATGAGCATTCATCTTACCCCTGAAAGATTATATTCAGTTTTGCTGAAGATCTCCTATGTCCTTTGGAATATCATTCTCCAAACATTTTAATTTTTAAGTGCAGAAGCATCTAAATTCAAGGTTAACCAGACTTTGGATCCCTGATCCTTGACTTGCTTCTTTCTGGCTGCTTGCAATATTTTTCTCTTTTATCAGGTTGCTCTGAAATAATATCCCTGGGAGTTTTCATTTTGGGATTTCTTTCAAGATGTCATAAGTGGATTCTTTCTATTTCTATTTGACCTTCTACTTCTAGAATATCAGGATAGTTTTTCTTGATAATTTCTTGAAAGATGATGTCTAAACTTATTTTTTATAATTATTTCAGGTAACCTTATAATTTTAAAAATATTTCTTTTGCATCTATTTTCCAGATCAGTTGTTTTTCCTATGGAATGTGTCTTACCTTTTTCATTATATTGGTTTTGTTTTATTGTTTCTTGATATCACATGGAGTCATTAGCTTTCATTTCCTCAATTCTCATTTTTAAGAAATTACTTTCTATAGTGAGTTGTTGAACTTTGTTGTCCATTTTTACTTTTTGAGAAGTTCTTTTCTTCAGTGAATTTTTGTGCCTGTTTCCATTTGGCCAAATCTGATTTTCATGGCATTCTTCTTCTTACTGGATTTTTGTACACCTTTTATCATTTGGTCTATTCTGTTTTTAAGGTGTTATTTTCTTCAGGATTTTTTGCCTCCTTTTCCAAGCTATTGACTCTTTCCCCCCATATTTTTTTTCGCTCTCATTTCCCTTCCAATTTTTTCTTTTTCTTTTTATGCAGATGAAATTATATTAACAAGTGTGCTATTGTTCTTAATTTTTTTAATTGTTCTTTAGTTCTCTACTGCACAACATTTTTACTTTTTTCTCCCCACCTTCATTACCTCTACCCTCCCCAAGCAGGCTATAGTTAAGAAGAATATATTTAAGTATACATTTGTAAATATATGCATACAAATGCATGCATACACACACCACCAACACACACATATGCACATATATCTTTCCTATTCCTGATGGCTTTTTAAAAAAAATTCTGCTCCTTAGCTTGCCTTGCTATTACTTAACCTACCCCCATCCATGTATCTCTCCCTTGATTTCTTCCTGAACCCTTTGCTTTCTCTTTCATCAATTCCTCCCACTTTATTTCTTTATAGATTTTGGAGGTTGCTATACCCTTGTTAAATATGTAGTATTACCTATTTAACCCATTTCCAATGTGAGTAGGTTTTCAGAACTATAACATTTCCCCACTCTAATGCCACTTTGCCTATTTTTCCTTGTCATCTCATTTGTATAACAAAATCTCTATATTTATTTTAACTCTGCTCCAGTCTTTCTTTTGAGCTATCCTATTGTTGATTTCAAACTTGAACATATGGTATACATTTCTCATGTGAAAAAACAAAAACAAAACAAAACAAAACAATATTTCTATGTTCAGTTCCTTGAAATTGATCTTTGATATTGGAATAAATTTTCTGTTATGTTCAGGTTTGGTTGATAGAAACTCCTAAAAATCTGCATCTTCTTTGAATGTTCATTCTTTCTCATTGAATATTATAAATGACTTTTACTGGATATGACATTTTTGACTGCAATTCTATTTCTTTTAACTGTGGGTAGATATGATTCCAGGACCTGCAAACTTTTATTGCTAATGAGTCCTGTACAATTCTCATTGTAACACTAGCATATTTGAATTTTTTTTCTTGTTTTTTGAAAATTTTTCTCTTTGATTTGGGGATTTCAAAATTTGGCAATAATATTCCTATGTGCTAGCCACAAAGCATTTCTTTGAGGTTTTTATCAGTGAATTTTTTTTATATTTCTATTTTTGCCTCTTGTACTACCAATCCAGGACATTTTTCTTGTATTATTTCTTTCATTATTGTGTGACAATTCTTTTTTTTTTGTTGTTTGTTTACATTTTTCAGGAAATCCAATTAGTTTTATACTTTCTCTCCTTGATGTTTTTCCAGATCTGTCATTTTTTATATGATGTTTCACAACTTTTTATTATTTCTTGGACTCTCATACCTTCACTCTCTTCCACTTGTCCAATTGTAATTTTCAAAGAGCTATTTTCACCTGTGACACCCTGTATCTCTTTTTTTTTAGCTGGTTAACTTTTTTCATAATCTTGTTTTTCTTGAATTTTTTTTTTAGTTTTTCCTTAATGTCTCTTATTTGATTTTTAAAATCTTCTTTTGAGTTCTCCAATTCTCTCTAGGCAGGAAGCCATTTCATATTAGTCATCACAGTATGAACTTTTTTTACTTCAATGTCATTCTCTGAAAATGAATCCCTCTCTTCCCTATTCCCGCAATAAGTTTGTATGGTTGGGTTTTATTTCTTCTTTGCTGGTTCATTTTTTTTTTTTAATAAAAGGCATTAGTGTAAGCAAGTCTAAACATAGGTGCCTCTAGTTTCACTTCAGCTCTCTCCTCTGACCTGGAACACCAAAAAAAGAATTTCACACTTCTGAAAGTACTCACAGCCTAGCAGTGTCCATGCCCCATTGCCTCTTCACTAATCATGTGTGCTGGCTCCTTCTTACCCAGGGCCCAGTCTCTGCTTCACAGTTGGGCCTGGAGTTACCAATCAGTAAAGGTTCATTCATTCTTTCTGGATTCAGACCCTGGCTTCAGAAACAGTACAGGAGGTGAAAGTTTCTGTGGTTCCTGCTGAGGCTTCAGCTAAATCCAGCTAGCCCTAGATGTCCCCCATCTGGTGTTTGTGCAAAGATAGTTCTGAGGTGTTTGTATTTCACAAGGGTTAATCCCCAGCCTAGGGTTTTTCTTCAGATCTTCTCAGGTTATAACCAGAGGACTCTTGTTCTGCCCCTAAGTTTTGTTAATTTTTCACTAGTTTATATTCATCCTGAGGTGCAAATTTGTTCTATATCTGTAGGAAATCTGGAGAGCTTGAAATTTGCCAACCTTTTCCACCATCTTCCCAGAATTCTCTTTTCTTTTTTTGATCTTTAGAATCTTATTTGAGCACTTCCATCATCTAAGATCAATTCACATTTGTCTTGGAGCTTTGGATGTGGGAACTTTGAATTTGGTGTCTTCTGAATGTGTGTTTTGATCATGTGTCAACATAATAATTTTCTGTAGTCAGAATTGTTTTCTGTTCTTTGGTCATTTTTAAATTTTTTAAATTTATTTTTAACCTCACATTTTATAGAACTGGGGGGCTATTTACAGAATGAGAAACAAATAAGTCCCAAGGTTCAAGGATTTTATGCAGTTTTATGGGATGTTTCTAAGGGCATTTATGTTTTCAGTACTTCCAAGGTGCTATGAGCTAAGGAGAGGTGTGTTCCCTCCTCTTCTGGTTTGTGCTGTCATCTGTGAATGTCTACAAGCCCTATTCTGTCCTAGAACTGTGAACATGGTCACTGTTCTACTACAACCCCAAAATCAAGTAGACTACTCCTCTTTTTTATTTTGAGCTTACCAGTCAAGATTGCAACCCATATTTGAGCATTTACCCCCAATGCAAAAAAGAGATCTTTTTAATCTCCTTCTGACCAGTTGTTTGATAGCACTACTTCCTTACTGTCTATGGGATGAGAGCTACAGAAACAGCTCCTGGTGCACTAGACATTTCCTACCAACCATCCAAATTGCCTTGGATTGGATGGCTCTTTCACTCCATCCTTTTGCAGGTTCTCCCTCCCCAAAAATTTGTTTTAGGGCATTATTTAAAGGTGTTCAGAGAGATTTTGGAGAGAGTTAAGGCAAGTTTTTGTCTTCCCTTTGCAACCTTGGCTCCACCCTCTTATAAGGCTATTTTGAATAGAAAAGACTTCTGAATTTTGAAGGACAATGCACAGGCCATTTGCAGCCATGATGCTATAATTTTTGAAAGGAACAGATAAGCTTGTAGGGATTAGATGCTCTTTTTAAAAAACAAAAAAGGGGCAGCTAGGTAGCTCAGTGGATAGAGCACTAGCCCTGAAGTCAGGAGTACCTGAGTTCAAATTTGGTCTCAGACTGTAATACTACTTCCTAGCTGTGTGACCCTGGGCAAGTCACTTAACCCCAATTGCCTCAGCAAAAAAAAGATAAATAAATAAACCAAAAACTTTCTATGACAAGTATAGGAAGTTAATCTGAAGAGATTGTCTCATATTTTATTAATTTAAGTATGTATGCAATTTGGCTGACATTGCTAAAGTAAGGAAAGCTTAACAAGGAAAATATATCCTTTACTTTGTTCCTTTTCTTCCTTTTCTTTTTTTGATAACTTTCAATAATTTTTCTACACTCAATATGAGGTTATCATCTTCAACACCAGCTGTTAGTGCTTCCCTTTGAAATTACTCTAAATTTCTTTTGTGCATTCCTTGCAAGATGAAGAAGCAAAAAAATCATGTAATGACATTAAAAGAGATTCAAAAAAGCCTTTGAGATGTGATATTCATTTGTATTAAAAATACTGGGAAGCATAGGAATCAGTTCAACCTTTTTCAAAATGACAAATACTATATATGTAAAGCAAAAATAAAGCATATAAAAATCAAAATTCAACATCATCAGTTACAGAGATGAACCAAAGTATTTCTTAGTAAGAAGGATAGATGGAGAGAGGATTTCTGTTATCACCACTATTATACAATATTGTACCAAATATATGAGTTATAGCCATAGCTCAAGAAAAGAATATTGCATCAAGGACAATAAGCTATCCCTCTTTATGAATGATATAATGGCATATTTAGAATACTCTAGAAAATTAAATAAAAGAAATAGTTGGGAAATTATCAAATTTAGCAAATCTTGAAAATACAAAACAAATCAATAAATCAAAAATAGAAAGTTATCAATTTCTATATAGTAGCAACAAACAAACAAACAAAAACAACAGAAGAGCTAAAAAGGAAAATTCTATTTAGAATAACAGGAAACATTATGAAATGCTAAGGTGTCAATCTATAAGAAAAGCCCCAGCAATATTTGGGCACAATTACAAAAAACTTTTCAACAGATTAGCCAAATCTAAACAACTGCAGAAATGTTAAAATCTCACAGGTAGGCTGATTTAAAATGATAAAACAGAAAATTATATTCAAGTTAATTTAGTAATTCAATGCCATAGCAATTGCCTACTATGGAATTATTTTTTAGTAAAATTCATATCAAAGAGCAAGAAGATGACAATATCAGAGGTACTGAAGAGGGAAATATAAGTAAAGACAGTGTAACAGTACCAGTTTCCAATATAATTACAAAATGGTAATCATGAAAATAATCTGGTATTTGCTAAAAAGAGAGTGGTAGATAATTTGAATAAATTAGGGACACAATATATAGCAGTAAAGACAATAGTGACTTTGTGTTTCATAAACTGAAAGATTTAAATTATGGAGTAAGCAATTACTATTTGACTTTCTCGCCCTGAAAACTAAAAAAAAAAAAAAGACAATTTGGAAGAACTTAGGCATAAATTAACATCTTACACTGCTTACAGATAAAATTTCAAAATGGATAAATATTTTAGATATAAAGAGTGATATGATGACAAACCATGGAAATATGAAACAACATAACAGTCATAACTATGGATAAGGGAAAAGTTTATAACCAATGAAGAGAATAAAAGGATCACTGGAATAAAATGAATCATTTTAATTACAACAATTAAAAAAAGAACATGCAAAACAAAAATAATAAAAAATAAAACTAATGCAATCAAAGTTAGGAGGAAAATTAGAAATATAAGGCAATTTCTATAAGGTCTTATCTATTAAAGATAAAAGGAAGTTGGACCAATTTAAAAAAAAAACATGTCATTCTTAAATTGACAAATGATCAGGTGATAAGTTTTCAGAAGGCAGTTCTGAATTTTCTTTTTTTTTTGCAGTTCTGAATTTTCAAAAGAAATCACAGCTACAAATAGTAATATAAAACTTATAGAAATCACTATTTATTAAGTATATGCATTTTAAAACAACTCCAAAATACTAGTTTTTAACCTGCCATATCGGTTAACATGATAAAAAATATTTAGAAGTGCTGGAAGTTTTATGGAGGGAAATGAGACACTACTGCACTGTTGTGAATGCAGTTGTGAACTGGCTAAACCGTTATGGAAAATAATTTGTACTATAAGCATTGGGCTATCAAGTGTGGCAAAATCACTGCTTGATCTCTCTCTCTCAAAAAGATAAAAGAAAGGGGGAAATGATTTATTTGTTTAGAAATATTTAAAGCAGCTTTTTTTGTCTTGATAAAATATTGGAAATTAAGACTATATCAAACAGTTGGGGAATGGCTCAACACATTGCAATACATGAGTGTTATGGAATACTATTGTGCTATAAAAATGATGAGCCAGACAGTTTCAGAAGCACACCAGAACATCTGAACTGATGCACATAAAGAAGATTGTGTAGATCAATAACAATATTGTAAGGATAGTCAACTGCAAAGTTTAGCTACTTTGTTCATGACAATGATTCATGATAATTTTAAATATGAACGATGGTATCTACTTAGAGACAAAATTGATGAACTCTGAATACAAATTGAGGCATCCTTTTTTAAGTCACTTTATTTTTCTATGGGATTTTTGTGGTTTTACTTTATCAAATGGCTAATATGTAATAATGTTTTGCACAATATCACAAATTATTGATATCATATTGCTTGTCTTCTAATTGGTTGAGAAAAGAGCAGGACAAAAGGAGAAATTTAGGAGGTCAGCCTTTTAAAAATGAATATTAAAAGGTAACATGTAATTAGAACATATTTAATGAAGTATATATGTGTGTATATATATATAAATATATATATATATAAATTATCCTTTCAAAAATCTTTAATAAAGGCATTGCTATCTCAATCTTTCCTCTTCCCTGGTATTTTAGAAGAATAAATAATATGGTAGCAATAACTATGCCTTGATTCTTTATGAGGAGGGACAATATTAGAGAGAATGTTGAGGAGAAATAATACAGCATTACAACAATGATGTCTAACATATTTTCTCTACCAAGTTGATTCTGAGGCAAATATAGATGAAATAATGTTTCAAAAAATTTATGACAGTGTCCAAAAAGTAATTAAACTAAATATGCTCTTTAATCCAACAATACCACTATTTGGTATCTCCAAATGCCTTTAAGGAAAAAGGAAAAAAAAAACTTGTATGTTCTAAAAAGTTTATAATAGCTCTTTTTGGTTGGTAAAGAACTAAAAATTTAAGGAATGTATATCAATTAAAGAATGACTGAACAAGTTGGTAAATTATTATAATGGTGAATACAAATGTGCTATAAGAAAGGATATACTCAATGATTTTTAAAAAACCATGAAAAACCTTTCACGAAATAATGAAACATGAAATGAGCAGAACCAAGTGAACATTGCACACAGTAACAGCAATAATGTTTTAAGAAATACTTTGAATGAATACATTATTATTGAGTATTGAATATCATAAATACTCAAATTAACTATAAATGACATGAAGAAAGACCCTATCTGCATTCATAGAAAGGATTGATAAATAGAATTATGCAAACAGACATATACGCACACACGCACATGTGTGCATGTGTGTGTGTGTATGTGTGTTTAATGGTAGTCTTCTCTGGTATGGAAGGGTGGGAAGAAAAAAAGAAAAGAGAAATTTACTGTGATTAATACTGTCATATGTTTGGTTTTTTTTTAATTTTGCTGTATATTTGAAAGAAATAGCAAATTGTATATGCTGAATTTGCACTTTAATATACTTATATATAAAATAATATACTATAATATAATATATATACTATATATAGTATATTATATTATATAGTATATATAGTATATATATTATATTATAGTATATTATATTATAGTATATTATATTATATAGT